>AWOL01S0014568.1:63526-121605 GCA_000715115.1 Nicotiana otophora
AGCCAAACTATTTTTATTTCTGTTATAAAATAAAGACGGTAAAGTAAATAAACTGAAGACAAGTATAGGGAGAGATTCATATATTATTCAACTTCAAACTGGTGTATATAATGAACTAAAAACTTCTCTATTTATAGAAGAAATGAAGCAATTGCGAGGCTTTTCAGGAAGCAGCTGCAAGACTTTTCTTGAGCTGCTTGTAAGCTGTTTGCATGAGCTGCTCGCAACCTTCCTGTTTAATAAGAAGCTGCTGCAAGTCATTTCATTGAGTTGCTTGCAACGTGCCTGCATTAGCTGCTTGTAGATATGGATAATCTATAGCAGAGTAATAAATGGACATCCACAATGATTTGAAGAATTGGCAACAATAGATTGCTTTGTGGAGCGTCATGATATGACAATACCTCCACATGTAAATACGTACCCGGTTTGAGATCGAGCTTTATGGGGCTTAGATAAATAACATGCATCTGCATAACCAACAAGATCTGCACTACCTTTGTTAACATAAAACAAACCCATATCAAGAGTTCTCTTTAATATCACAATATATGCTTAATCTCGTTCCAATGTCTCCGTGTAGGAGAAGAGCTATATCTTTCTAGTAAATTAATAGAAAATGCTATGTCAGGCCTTGTAACATTAGTGACGAGCGCAAAACACACAATTAAATTGTGCTCGCTAGTCAAAGATAGTATAGTAAAATATCGTATCTACAAGTATTGGAGTTAAATAGTATTATCGTAGTTTGTAGCTAAATTGCTATTTAGGAGGATCAACAATTGAGGTTTATATAATTATTAATCTAAAATCTGCAGCTATTGACTAATGACAATCTCAACAAAGGTAAGAAAGAGAGTTATCAATGGGAGAAAATATGGGTTGATATGATAGGTGCAAGATAATTGTTCGGGATATAACTCTAGATAATTTACTTTTAATGTTCAAGTGAGTCTCTCGAATTCACTTAATTATCAGTACAAATGTTTAGTAGAAACTCCTCTCTCGATTAAGTCTCAACCTCACAATATGAACCAATTTAAGCTCGGTGAAGATATGCAAGAATTCATAATGGATTGGTCTTTAGGAGAACCTCTTTCGATTATCCTCCTAATCAGGTTTAATTAAGGATTCAACTAGCCTCTTTCGATTACTTAGAAGAATCTATGAACTCAGCCAATAATATAGTGCAAATATATCACAAGTTATGCCTCTCTCTCTATTACAAGAATAAGTGAACATAGATGCAACAATTAAATCTTCCAAAAATGATTCAAATACATAAAAATAGAGTTATAATCTACAAACAACCATCAATACACCAAATCCATCAAAACCCAAAAGGTTCTACTCCATAGACATGGAGGAGTTCTTCACAAATGAAACAAAAATAGAGAAAAACATAAATACAATCCAAACCCGGATTTGAGTGAGGAAGAAAGGATGAAATTCTTGTGCTCTTGCTTCTCCTTCTTCTCCTAAGCTTCCCTAGGTCTAAGGTATGTCAAAAGTCAGTTAAAAAAATAGTATTTTGGGGTATTTAATCCACCCCCAAAATAAATCTCGGACAAAAATACCCTTTCTTAGAGAAATAAGGCTTTTCCCGGATAGGACATGCGCGACTGCGCACCTGATCGCGCACTTTGCACACCATTCTGCCTTTATGCGTGACCAGTACACGGCCACACATGTTTCACCCTATTATGTTGAAAATTTGAGAAAATGTAAAACATGAAAGTTGTAGATCCTTGAATTAGAGTTCCAACAATATATTGTTTAGCCCATACAGAGTTCTGAAAAACCAGCTATGTACATTTTACTAGACACTGCATATTATGCCTACTCGATTTTTCGTTCGGTTTTAACTATCATCTGTTGATCTCCGAACATGGTCCCGACTTAATTCCTTGGGCTTTTACTCAAAATTAAAGGCTCAAAATCACTGAATTTATTCCATAACATCTACATAGCTCGTAATCACTCCTACAAGGCATACAATACATAATTAGTGTAAAACACTAGCGATTAAAGCTCAAACTCAACTAAAGTACAGTAAATTGGAATGTAATAATAGACTAAAATATGAGATTATAGCCTACCAACAATTATCAAGACTAGTCTTAGGGTACGCATTTTTCGCGTGTGTAATACCCCAAAATTTTTTGAAGTATTACAGTGTAAAGCCCCGTAAAATTTCGCAAATGAATTCAAGGTTTCGTGGTGCCGGAGTAGGCTTACATGTTTGGGGATTGTATAAAATCTTCGCGGCGAGCGACGATCTTGCTCACCGCGGTTCGTACATTTTGGGTTAAAAAATGCACCGAAAAGTAAAGAAAACATTTTGACAGCGAAATGTATTTCTGCGGTCCATTATGCGACCGTAGAATCACTCCGCGGGCCGCAGAAGTGAGGCAGGAGAGGGTTAGCTTGGATGCAATTCTGCACTCGACTATGCGACCGCAGAACTATTCTGCGGTTCATTATTCGACCGCAGAACAGGTTTGCGGGCCACATAGTGACCGCAGACACAGATAGATATGCGGTCCGCATATCGATTATGCGATCGCAGACCCTGTTCCGGAGCTTCATTTTTGGGTTTTTACAATCCGGCCCAACTTCGTTAAATGCACGCAAAGGGTCATATTTGAGCAAAAATTCGGATATTTTAGAGAGAAGGGAGAGTGTTTTAGAGAGAGAGAGAGAGAAACCCTAGGCTAATATTTTTCAATTCTTGCTCAAATCTTGTAAGATTAACAAGGAAATCTCTCAAGTTCTTCTTCTAAGAGGTAATGTTCCATACCCTAGTTTTCAATTTCGAATTTGGGTAGAAGATGGTTGATTAGGAGTATGATTCTTGGGTATGAGAGCAGTATTTATACACACATGTGCCAATAAGATTTGTGAAAAGATTGTTGAGCTTAAATAAATAAGGATTGGGTTGTGGAGTGAAGAAAATCTTGTAGAAGAACCTCGCGGTTGAATTTGCACACCTAGTGTTTGATAAAATGCTCAAATGAGCTGAGACCACGAATATCTTCCTAATTATGATTCAATTTTGTTATGTCTCAAAATAGATTGGGATTGCTAGAACTTCCGAAACGTTGTAGTAATTAAAGAAAGATCAATTGAGGTATGTTGGCTAAAATTTTTCTCTTAGAATTGAATTCCATAATGTTCCCATGAGTTTCAAAGTATAGGTTGCGTGGCTTTGAATCATATTTTAAATGAAAGCTAGTATGCCAAATTGTGTGAGGAAATCTCAATATTATTAAGATTCTTAATTGCTCATATGTGTACCTAAAGTATTGATTGAAAATGTCTTATTGTCGATAACCTGTAAAGGTGGTTGGAAATAAAATAATTGAATTGGGGGATTTAGTTTGTGGCCAGCATGCCAAGAATTTAAGTTATGATTGTGGCTAGTAGTGCAAATGATTTGTGCGAATGCAATAAAGAATATGAAATGAGCCTTGACTCAATTGTTTAAAAACGAATTCAAAAAAATAGAATTTGCCTAAAAGCTTTGGTACTCAATTCATGCCTATAAGTGGCTGCTTTAACCGATGCTTTGATTTTTAAATATATCCAATGTGATACTAGTTCTATATACTCTATGTGTTGAAATTGTACATTGTCATTTATGGGAAAGAGTATTGCAAGAATAAATGGTGTATTGATTGTTTATGATTTTTCATGTGTGTTTTTATTGTTAGTTGGTATGCCTCATTCTTTGGAAAGAAACCATTTATGTTTGAAGTTCCCATTTCAAATGGATTTGAAGTATATGATTTATGAAATATTCTATATGTTGATATTTGATGGTGATATTTGAAATTAAAAGAGGTGAAAATGTGGAATATGAAATACGGCCATCGTACGAGGAATAAAGAATCTTGTGAATGGCCAAATGAGCCAAGAAAATATTGTTGTTGTGATTGGTTGAAAATACTAGTGGATATTCATACAATGTGAAAGATGTTGAGGTGAGTACAATTGTATTTATGTTACCTTTGTGTGCAAATCAAATCAAAAAATATTTTTGGGAGCATCATTAGCAAAACCAAGGAAGGGTGGGTCATAAGGCCCACACCTGAAACTACACGTGCCTGTGTAGGGGTGGATTGTGATTATTTCCCTTATTTGGGATGTAATTGAAATATTAGAGAAATTATGATATTATTTCCCTTAATTAGGATGAAACCGGTAACAATTGTGGATTGGAAAAGTCAACCCACATGACATATGTGGGAAGGCGGCCTAGCTGATCGAGTGGAGATCGGACACCATGTTACGCAGATGGTGGTAGTACTCTTGGCAACAACTTTCTTTCGCATCACTTGTCGAACCACATTGTTCGTGGGGAGATTACCTAGCCGATCGGGAGTGATCGGACTCCGTGATAACAAAGACGGTGGTATATCAGTGTTAATGATCTCCCGACTAAAAATTGTATATGAGGTTCGTATTTTGAAAATTATTATGTTTTTAACTGGACATTTGGATATTTTGGATTGTGACTTGATGTTTCTATGTGTTGCCTTTTCTTATATGAGAATTCTATTTTGAAAGAGGATTATTAGCTACACATACTAGTGATCTTCGACAGTACTAATGTCCCTTTTGCCGGGGGCGCTGCATCTTTAATGGATGCATGCAGTCCTACAGCAGGTGGAATTGATCAATGATAGAAGTACACTCTTTTCAGCTGATTTTGTGAGCCCCACTTCATTTCGGGGTCATGTATCTTTTGCTTCTTATGTACTGTATTTTGAGGTATAACCGGGGCCTTGTTGCCGGCATTTCCATATTACTCTTCTATTGTACTTAGAGGCTCCGTAGATAAGTTGTGGTTTGTGGTTGATGTTGGGAATCAAACTAGAAATGTTGGTATTTGAAAATCATATTTTTCATTAATTCTATAAACTCGTAATACTTTGGAATTTATGAATGAAGTTGCTAATGGGAATGAAAAAGGAAGTTATTGATAAAATCTTTTCAGTGTTTGATTAATGGAGTGCACTTTTTTTTCATGGATAAGTTTGGGTATAAGGAAATCTAACAGGCTTGCTCGGCCGGGTTTTCTCGGTTGAGGGCCGGTCGCGCTCCCCGAGTTTAGGGCGTGACAAACTTGATATCAGAGCCTAAGGTTTTAAAGTGTCCTAGGATGTCTCGGAGCCGTGTCTAATAGAGTCCTTCTTATAGGTGTGTTGGCGACCACATATATAATGAGGAGGCTACTTGGACATTTAGGAAATTCACACTTCTTTGATACTCTAGATCGTGCGATAGAACTCAAGATATGAAGCTAATTTCCTCGTCATGTCTCATTTTTCATATGAGTAACCCATGGGTTCGAGGCAGCGAGAAGAAAATGAGAGAACCAGTTGCTAAGGGAAGTGTACTTGTCCCTATTAATGTTATCATGCCACCGGATCATGTGGTAAGAGCACCTAAGAAACGAAAGAAGGTTGTTTGTACCAATAAGTCAGAATGTTTGATTTGTAAGAAACGCCATTTGGGGACGTGTTGAATGACTCTTAAAATATGTTATGGTTGTGGAGTTGAGGGGCATCAAGTATGGTACTGTCCCATCAATCTAAAGTTACCAAGTAAGTCACTCCTTTCTATATCATTATGAACACCGCATAATTTTTACTTGTTGTATATGTGCACCCATATTGAAGAGCTCACATAAACATGGTCTTAACAAGATGTTGAATCACAAAATAGTGCATGTACCTACTCTTTGAACGAGACACATTATTCGTGAATTCACTCTATTACAAATTCTCTTATTTACAACCTCTTGTGGAATTGAGCTATATAATTATGTCATTGAATTGAGTTATAACTCTAGGAGTAATACTTCCCACTTGATTTCCTAACATCCCAACAAGGGACTATATCTGATGAATTTCTTACGGAACCTTTTGATTCGGGTGAATAACATTTTCTCATTTGTGCCTATGCACACACCATCTTAATATTTACCTATGTGGTATCATATCCAATGTAAGGCAGCCTAGTGTTGAGATCCTTCTTAAGCCACTCTTTTTCTCTCTGGTGTATGTGGCTCGTATGATTAGAACAATCATTTTACTCCTTTGTGAGCATTATCATGAATCCATTTCACTGTCTAGTAACATGAGAGCATATCTCAGCACCTATCATGTGTGTACATGTCAATTAAAAGGGGCCACTTATCCGCATAAAGTTTCTGAGCAATTTGAGATTTATCACAAATTCGTCACATGGAGATCTTGTTGTTTACCCATCTCAGTATGACTTTCATGTCCACCTAGATCATGCCTCAGTGAGTAACTCACTTTGTTACCAGTATTGTGGTTGCCCGTGAAGTGGCCTGATATAGCGGCCTGAGAGTTGTTATGGTAGAAATATGTCTAGCTCATAGCAAAGTGTACATTCTCTCTAACTAATACATGATTTCATCCAAACATTAAGATGTCCTATATACATGATTTCACCCGTGTGTGGTTGAAAGTTAAATAGCCTTATGATGAGCATATTGATTTGAAAGACAAGTTTGTTGTATCTCTAGTCCTCTTATATAGGATCAACTATTGCGAAGGGTTAAGCTGTCAGAATGATAATAATCTCACAAGTGTTCAATTTCTTTTTCCAACCTCATGGGTTTGTGGAATAGATTTCTTATGTCAAATACATTTAAGAGCACAATGCAACTTTGTGTATCTTGAAACCCATATCATATTTAGGGTGCTAGAATATTCTCATTTCGAGTTAAACTGATTTTCCCTACAGTCTAGGAGACGACTGGTGTCATGTACTTGGCCATTTCTCTTTGAGGCTTACTATTGCCGAACAAGGCACATATGAAATGAAACAATTTTTGATGTCATTTTAATGACTCATTTATTTTAAATCTCAGAATCATGTACATGGTTCCTATATTATCAATGCCTACTAGGCAATTCTATGACTCGTTTGTTGAACCAATGATGTTACCATAATGAATCACCATGTCAGCGTTATTGGTAGTGTGACCTTCATGTCTCTTAGGATATAACCTCCTGAAATGTCATGCTCAACACATTGATGGATTCTTAAATAATTCTAGCCAATCTCAAATCTCGTTGTTCATCTTTATAGTAACTTATATGGGCTAAAGGTTCAAACATGTCAAAGAAGAAGCATCATCCCGTGAGCAAATATATTGGATATGGAATTTTATGGTCATATTCAAGCTATCACATCTTAAAGTAATTGTTGGATGTCGCCAAAGGTTTAGTTTGGGTGTTTGGCATAGAAATTTAGATTTGAAGAAAGTGAACGGGTTATTCTTAATATTTTCTCCATGAGGACGCTATGTGAATTGTTAATAGAGGTAAAGTATGTGTAGTCACATTAGTCCTTATGAGATCTTGAAGGAAATAGGCCAAACTATGAGTATGTTGTTTCCCTATTATTTTTCTCCGTGTACCCGGTGTTTCATGTGTCCATGTCTATAAGGTGAATTTAATGGATAATGGGATGGTGAGGAGCAACTATTTACTATCTATGTTAGAAAAGTCCGGGAGTTGAGATTGTCTCCGTTAATGTGTTATGGCGAAGTCTGTAAGTCGAGGAGGCCATATTGAGGGCCAAAAATATTAAGAAAATAAAATGTTCCCACTTGAGTGTATAGTTAATGATTGTTGATCGAAAGGTACTCCTTTTATGTTACGATTTATATATATGCAATTCTTGTCCAAATGCTACTTGAGATAATGTAATGCATGTAATGTTGAGATTAGTGATGTTGATATACATTGAGATGCTTTGTTGAGATGTAGATGTGTTGTTAGGAGTTATTTTGGTGTTACTCTGACAGGTGGATAGGCCCAGTTACAGGGGAGACTCTGGCAAAATATTTGGATATTTAGGGAGTTAGCCAAATTTTGAAACTACTGGTGTGTGTGAACTAAAAGTTTGGCCACATTGAATGTTAATGACGGATTTTGACCCTTATTCGAGGACGAATGATCCTAAGCGAGGGAGAATGTAATACCCCAAATTTTTTTGAAGCATTTCAGTGTAAAGCCCCGTAAAGGTTTGCAAATGAATTCAAGGTTTCATGGTGCTGGAGTAGGCTTACATGTTTGGGGATTGTATATAATCTTCGCGGCGAGCTTGCTCGCCGCGGTTCGGACTTTTTGGGTTGAACAATGCATCGAAAAGTAAAGAAAAAACTTTGGCAGCAAGATAAGCTCGCCGTAGTTTAGACTTTTTGGGTTGAACAATGCACGAAAAATAAAGTAAAAAATTTTGGCAGCGAAATGCGTTCTGCGGTCCATTATGCGACCGCAGAATCACTCTGCGGGCCACATAATGGACATAGAAGTGAGGTAGGAGAGGGTTAGTTTGGATGCAATTCCGCAGTTCATTATTCGACCGCAGAACAGGTCTGCGAGCCGCATAGTGACCGCAGACACATACAGATTTTTGCCGATTTTGGACTCCAATTATGCGACTGATATGCAGTACGCATATCTATTATGCGATCGCAGACCCTGTTTCGGAGCTTCATTTTTGGGTTTTTACAAGCCAGCCCAACTTCATTAATGTAACGAGCCGACCAGTCGTTTTGAGAGTTATAGCCCTGTTTCCCCATTCCTACTTCTTTATGTGTTATTCAGCGGTGTTGAGTTGTATCGGGTTGGTAGGTTTGGGTCCAGAATAGTTTTGGAGTGAAATGAACACTTAGTCTCTTAGTTAGAAAGTTAAGTTAGAAAAGTCAACCGAAAGTTGACTTATGAGTAAACGAATTCGGATGTGTATTTTTATGATTCGATTAGCTTCGTTGGGTGATTTTAGACTTAGGAGTGTGTCCGGAATATAATTTGGAGGTCCGGGATAAAATTAGGCTTGAATTGGCGAAAGTTGGAAGCTTAGAAGTTCTTAAGCTTGAATCCGAGGTTGATTTGGTGTTGTTTTGGGTGTTCCGAAGGTCCGACTAAGTTCAAGTAGTGATATATGACTTGTTGGAATGATTGGTTGAGGTCCCGAGGGTTTCAGGTGAGTTTCGGATAGGTTTGGGTTGTGTTGCGCTCGTTTTTCTTATGTTTCGACGCCGTTTCTTCAAGCATAAATGATATCACATTGAAATAATGAGCTCCTCTTTCCTTTTTGATTGAAGTATTAGATCCGTATCGTAATTACGGAGCCAAAGCAAAATGAATCATCGAATTTAGATATCATATGAGGAATGCATGGTCATTTTACTAAAAGAATGGGTTGCGAGATTGTTCAGTTTAATTACGAAATTGCTATTGAAGGTGTATTTAAAAATCTGCATTATTTGTAAATATTAAAACCTATATATCTCCTTCATTATAAGGTCAAATTGAGTGATTCAAAATCCTAACATGACTAGAATTTCACAAGGAATATATTGGAGGCATACAAAGTGAGTTTCGGGATCGTTTGGCATGAGAAACGAGGCAGAATAACTGGCAGAAAAATATATAAAACAAAGGTTTGTACAGTCAGTCATATTTTGAGTTGGGGAGCTCAGATTTGGGCGATTGTGAAGGAGATTTTCACCATAGGGATTGGGGTAAGTGTTCTCTACTCAGTTTTAGTTATATTTCATGAATCCATCTTCGTTTTTGGGATTTGATTGATGATTTCAAAGTGAAATTGAGGGAGTTAGGGTTTGAGTTTTGGAGAGTTTAAGTGAGGATTTGAGGGACCAAACAGAGTCCAATTTTGATGAATTTTATATGGTTAGACTCGGGAGAGGACGTGGATTATTATTCTATTATTTTTGACTGATTTAGAGATGTGGGCTCGGGGGCCGGGTTTTGGCCGATTTCGGATTTTTGGCATATTTTGTAGTTTTTATTGTGGAATTCGATTCGTTAGCCTATGTTGATGGTATTAATCTGATTATGGTTATATTTGGAGCTTTTGGAGACCGAGTCCAGAGACGAGGGCATCCCGGAGTAGGATTTTACGCTGTTGAGGTAAGTAACAGTTTTAACTCTGGCTTTGAGGGTATAAACCCGGAGAATTTGATATCGTATGACTGTTTGGAGGTGATACCCACGCTAGGTGACGGGCATGTGGGTGTATACCTCGAGGGATTGAGGCTTGGTCCGTCCCGTGAAGCTGTGAGGCCTAATAACCATTATCTGTGTTTATGCATTTACTTGTTGGTGAACTTGTCTGCCTTCACGTTAGAGATCATGTTTAGGCTTTATTCATGCTCACGTTATTTGTACTCAGTCATAGAAATTATTGTACATGTTTACCTCAGTCTCTATTATTTTGCTGATATGTTGTGATACTTGATGTGGGCTGTGTCCCCTTATTTGTGGTGCATTGTGAGGCTGGAGAGGTACATGATTGAGTGAGGCCGAGGGCCTGGTTGTGAGGATATTAATACCATAGCGCATGAGCTGTCCGCGTAGCACGTGAGCTGACCGTGTAGGTCCAGATATTGATACCATAGCACATGAGTTGTCCGCGTAGCACGTGAGCTGACCGTGCGGATCCATGTATTGATATTATGGAACGTGAGCTATCCGTGCTTAGCGCTTGGGCTTTGGGAGCCCCTCCGAAGTCTGTGCACACCCCCAGTGAGCGCAAAGTGTTGAGTGTTTTGAGTGTTGAGTTTTGAGTGCGAGTGATGAATGATGGAGTGACACTGCTGTGAGGTTGTATTTATTTGTGTTGTTGCTGCATTTATCTGTTAAACTTCTTTGTGGCATTTACTGAGTTATGAAATTTACCTATTTATTTCTGTTTATTTTTAAATTGTGAAAATAAATAATTGGACTATTTTACTTAGCTCATCACTACTGCTCAGTTCCATAGTTATTTCTGTTACTACTGAGTCGGTTGTACTCATACTACACCCTGCAATTTATGTGCATATCCAGGTGAGTTAGAAGGCGGTGATCGTTGAGTTCAGGCCGGCTATCTTTGGAGACTGCAAGGTAGCTGTTAGCGTCCGCAGGACCTTGTTACTCCTCTTGTCATTTCTTCTTTTGGACAGTTAGACAACTTATATATCTTAGTTCATAGTTTTAGATGCTCATGACTTAGTGACACCCCAATGTTTGGGGTTCGTTTCCGTATTTTCTATTTTCAAATGTTGGAAATGTTTTATTAAATTCTTATAATAGATTTAGTAGTAATATTTTGGAAAATAGGCTTGCCTTGTAACAAGATAAGCGCCATCACGACCATGGTTAGATTTTGGGCCGTGATAGTTAAATACATACAAAGGGTCATTTTTGAGAAAACATTCGGATGTTTTAGAGAGAAGGGAGAGTGTATTAGAGAGAGAGGAAACCCCAGGCTAATATTATTCAATTCTTGCTCAAATTTGGAAGATTAACAAGGAAATATCTCAAGTTCTTCTTCTAAGAGGTAATGTTCCATACCCTAGTTTTCAATTTCGAATTTGGGTAGAAGATGGTTGATTAGGAGTATGATTCTTGGGTATGAGAGCAATAAGTTTTGTGGAAGATTGTTGAGCTTAAATAAGTAAGGATTGGGTTGTGGAGTGAATAAAATCTTGTAGAAGAACCTTGTGGTTAAATTTGCATACCTAGTGTTTGATAAAATGCTCAAATGAGCTAAGACCATGAATATCTTCCTAATTATGATTCAAATTTGTTATGTCTCAAAATAGATTGGGATTGCTAGAGTTTCCGGAACGTTGTAGTAATTTAAGTAAAGAGCAATTGAGGTATGTTGGCTAAAATTTCTCTCTTAGAATCAAATTCCATAATGTTCCCGTGAGTTTCAAAGTATGGGTTGCTTATTAAAATATTGTGGCTTTGAATCGTATTTTAAATGAAAGCTAGTATGCCAAATTGTGTGAGGAAATCTCAATAATCTTAAGACTCTTAATTGCTCGTATGTGTACGTAAAGTCTTGATTAAAAATGTCTTATTGTTGATGTAATGACCCAACCGTTCATTTTGACTTTTAGAACCCCGTTTCCCTAAATAAAACTTCCCGAATGTGCTTTTAATAATTTATGACTTACGGGGATGGTTGATTCAGAATTGAAAGTGATCGGGTTGAAATCGGAACAATTGGTTCCTTAGTTTGGCTTTAAAATGCCAAGTTTGATTTCGGTCAACATTTTGAGAAAATGACCTCGGAATCGAGATTTGATGGTTCCAATAGGTTCGTATGATGATTTCGGACTTGGGCGTATGTTCGAATTGAGTTTTGGATAACCTGGGAGCGTTTTGGCGCTTAATAGTGAAAACTAGCTAATTCAAGGCTTAAGGTTCTTGAAATTTGGTTTGGGGTAGGTTTTGGAGAAATTAAAGTCCGTTTGGAATTTCGAGTTTGGGAATAACTCCGTATAGTAATTTAAGACATGCACGCAAAATTTTGTGTCATTCCGAGTAGTATAAATATATTTCGGCGCGTTCGGAGTAAGTTTGCACAATTTGAAATCTCTAAGTTGAATCAATTTGGTTTGAGGAATGATTCTTAGTTTTGATGTTGTTTCATACATTCTGATGTTTTGAGCAAGTCCGCTTTACGATTTCAAACATGTTTACAGAATTTGAAATTTCTAAGTTGAATCAATTTGGTTTGAGGTATGATTCTTAGTTTTGATGTTGTTTCATACATTCTGAGGGTTTGAGGAAGCCCGCTTTACGATTTCAAACTTGTTGGTATGTTCGGACGGGGCCCCGGGGGCCTCGGGTGTTAATCGGATGGGGCTCGGATTAATTTTGGACCTTGGAGCCCCAGCTGAAGCTTTTAGCTTCTGCTGTAACCGCACCTGCACTTGGCCAGCCGCAAGTGCGAAGCTCGCAGGTGTGTGAAGGGAACCGTAGATGCGCAGGTACGACCGCAGAAGCGCATCGCATATGCGATGTACAAGCCGCAGAAGCGGACGGGGCCAGCTTAAGGGGAACCGCATCTGCGACGCATTTTCCGCAGAAGCAGCTTAAGAGCTGCATGTGCGAAAGGTCTGTTTGGCAGAATGCTTTAAGAACGGGAAAAATAATGTTTTTTCCCATTTTCTTTCATGTTTGGGCGATTTCAGTGCTTTTTGAGAGGGGATTTCAACTAGCAACTTGAAGGTAAGTTAATTCTACACACTTTGAGTTAAATACATAGATTATGGATAGATTATAATCGGTAAATCTTAGAAATTAAGGGTTTAGATGAAAAACCTAGATTCTTATAAAAATGAGATTTTAACCACGAAAATGGTTATGGATATGGATAGAAATTATATATTTGAGTTCTTGATATTACGGGTAATGTTTTCCTTTTAAAATTTTCAAAATTCGGGCCCGTGGGCCCGAGGTGAATGTTAGGAATTTTACCATTTTGGATAGGGTAATTTATTTAATAAATAAATTTTTAATTATTGAATATGCATTAATTATTTTATATAACTTTTGGATAGTTTCGGATTTTTCGGCACTAAATTGAGGTTTTTACGTGATATTTTGACCGGAAAGCGGACTTTGAGACATGGTAAGTCTCTTGTCTAATCTTGTGAGGGGGAATTTACCCCCATAAGTGATTAAATTAATAATTATTGCTAATTGTGGGGGCTTCGTACGCACGAGGTGACGAGAGTCCGTACGTAGTTACTATTTATGCTAAAGTCCAAGTAGTTTATGACTCAAATCATGAATTATGTATGTAAATCGTATTCTTTATTTAATTTAATTATTTGA
Source organism: Nicotiana otophora (assembly GCA_000715115.1). NCBI lineage: Eukaryota > Viridiplantae > Streptophyta > Magnoliopsida > Solanales > Solanaceae > Nicotiana > Nicotiana otophora. The sequence goes on from AWOL01S0014568.1 coordinate 77,215, forward strand.
AATATATTGTGAATTGTTAGGGAAAGATAGTAAAAGATGGAAATCTCATATACTAAATTTTCTGCTTAAATCAATTAATTGTTAAAAGAAATTATTCATCTTCTCGAGTTAATCTTGTAATAAATACACTCTCATTCCGGAGGTGCATAAGAAAATGTCCTCCTTTCTTGTGGAGCGGGCCGAACGCCTCGGCAGTATAGATGCATCTATGGATCGCGCTGCATGTTCCTCGGCAGTGTACACGACACTCTGGATCGGGCCATACGACCTCAACAGAAATCATGCCTAATAATAATAATAATTATACTATACCTTGATATTTTAATTATAGCTTGTGAATTTAATTAATAGATTGGAGATTATTGCAGTTAAAGGAATTTTTTTTATTATTTCTGCTAGTTAAATAAAATTATTGTTAACTCTATGAATCATATTGATTTAGATATTTCTATTTTTATTTCAATTATTATTATTGACCCTTAGTGAGTGTCAAAGTCGACCTCTCGTCTCTACCTCTTCGAGATTAGGCTTGATACTTACTGGGTACGCGTTGTATACGTACTCATGCTATACTTGCTGCACTTTTTGTACAGGACCTGAGACAGGTGCTATCGTTGGACCTATCGGTGCACACCCAGGTTATCCAGAGGCTTAGTGGTGAGCTGCTTTCTGAGCCGTTCTGCAGCAACTAGTGCCTCTTCTGGGAATTTTATTCTATCTATTTCATTTCAGACAATCTTTATAATTTTTATATAATCTACTAGATACTCATACACTTGTGACATTAGGTCTTGGCACACAAAGTAGTAGAATGTTTGGATTTAAATTCTGTTCTTGGTTATTTTAATTTACTAAATCTTTTCATATTGTCTAAATTCTTGCAAGTAAGAAGAGTTTAATTACTCAGTTAATTTTAAAATAATTGAATATGGGTTTAAATTACTAGTTGGCTTGCCTAGCTGTAGTGTTGGGCGCCATCACGACCTATAGGTGAAATTGGGTCGTGACAACATGGAAATGAAATAATTGATTTGGGGAATTTAGTGTGTCGCCAACGTGCCAAGAATTTAAGTTATGATTGTGGCTAGTAGTGTAAATGCTTTGAGAGAATGCAATAAATAATATAAAATGAGCCTCGACTCAATTGTTTAAAAACGAATTTAAAAAAATAGAATTTGCCTAAAAGCTTTGGTACTCAATTTATGCCCATAAGTGGCTGCTTCAACTAATGCTTTGCTTTATAAATATATCCAGTGTGATACGAGTTCTATATACTCAAGTGCTGAAATTGTACATTGTCATTTCTAGGGAAGAGTATTGCAAGAATAAATGGTGTATTGATTGTTTATGATTTTTCATGTGTGTTTCTATTGTTGGTTGGTATGCCTCATTCTTTGGGAAGAAACCATTTGTGTTTGAAGTTCCCATTTCAAATGGATTTGAAGTATATGATTTCTAAAATATTCTATATGTTGATATTTGATGGTGATTTTTGAAATTGAAAGAGGTGAAACCGTGGAATATGAAATACGGCCATCGTGCCAGGAATAAAGAATCTTGTGAATGGCCAAATGAGCCAAGGGAATATTGTTGTTGCGATTGTTTAAAAATACTAGCGGATATTCATATAATGTGAAAGATGTTGAGGTGAGTACAATTGTATTTATGTTATCTTTGTGTGCAAATCAAATCAAAAATATTTTTGGGAGCATCACTAGCAAAACCGAGGAAGGGTGGGTCATAAGGCTCACACCTGAAACTACACGTGACGTTGTATGGGTGGATTGTGATTATTCCACTTATTTGGGATGAAATTGAAATATTGGAGAAAATTTGATATTATTCCCCTTAATTGGAATGAAACTGGTAACAATTGTGGATTAGAAAAGTCAACTCACACGACATATGTGGGAAGGCGGCCTAGCTGATCGGGTAGAGATCATACGCTATGTTGCACACATGGTGGTACTACTCTTGGTAACAACTTTTTTTCGCATCACTTGTCAAACCACATTGTTCGTGGGGAGATGGCCTAGCCGATCGGGCATGATCGGACTCTGTGCTAACAAAGACGGTGGTATGTCGATGCTAATGATCTCCCAACCAAAAATTGTATATGAAGTTCGTATTTTGAAAATTATTATTTTTTTAACTGGACATTTGGATATTGTGGATTGTGACTTGCTGTTTCTATGTGTTGCCTTTTCTTATATGGGCATTCTATTTTGAAAGAGGATTTTTAGCTATACATACTATTGCTATTCGACAGTACTAACGTCCTTTTTACTGGGGGCGTTGCATCTTTAATGGATGCAGGTGGTCCTACAACAGGCGGCATTGATCAGTGATAGAAGTATACTATTTTCAGCTGATTTGGTGAGCCCCGCTTCATTTCGGGATCATGTATCTTTTGTTTCTCATGTACTGTATTTTGAGGTATAACCGGGGCCTTGTTGCCGGAATGTTCATATTACTCCTCTATTGTACTTAGAGGCTCCGTAGACAGGTTGTGAGTTGTGGTTGATGTTGGGAATTAAATTAGAAATGTTGGTATTTGGAAATCATGTTTTTCATTAATTCAATAAACTCATAATATTTTGAAATTTATGAATGATGCTTTTAATGAGAATGAAAAAGGAAGTTTTTAATAAAATCTTTCCAGTGTTTGATTAATGGAGTGCATCTCTTTATTTTTTTTTCATGGAAGAGTTTGGGTTGAAGGAAATCTAACAGACTTGCTCCCCGAGTTTGGGACGTGACATCGTGTACCCAATGTCAATAAATAAATAATATTTTACTAATCACATAAATAATATATTAAACAATATCTTTGAGCTATAATAAAACTAAAAATAAAATGTACTCCCTCCGTTTTAATCTATGTGAACCTATTTGCTTTTTAGTCCATGCCAAAACAAATTACCCCTTTCTATATTTGAAAATAATTTACCTTTATGCAACGATTTATTATATATGCATCATTTTTCACTATAATTATTGAGTGTAGTTTCAAATATTGTACAAAAGTTTGATAAATAATTTTTTTGTTGATTTCAAAGTTCTAAATATTAAAATGGAAGATATTATAGTTATAGTACATACTTCAAATAAGTAAACATTTTATTTAAGATAAAGTCTTAATTGATTTAAAATTCTAAATATTAGGATTTCCTACATAATTTAAATAAAGAGTTATTTAATAACTAAATTTTTAACTGATTTGAAAGTTTTAAATATTAAATAAATAATTAAATTATAGTTTTTCCAATGATTAAGTTAAGAGTATTTTACCTTATTTTCCAACTACAATAGGTTGTATATTTATATTCTTTATTATTTTTTCAGATAGTTGTCCCGCATTATTTCAAAACTTGGGTTTTATGTTTTGTATAGTACTTATGATTTTTAAATGGTTAGAATGGATAAAAGTTATAAGTAGTCAAAAACATGAATTACACTTCATGGTATAAATATATTTTCAAGTAAATAACTATATAAATTGATGTGTATACGATAGTTTAAATATTTTATTGGAGAAAAAGTGATCTTTGAAATACTTTCTCAAACAAGTTCGTTGTTTTTATGTACGCAGAATAAAACGAATTGTTTGAATATAAGGTAAACTTAATTGATTTTGATGTCCTAAATATTAGGATTTTTTATGTAGTCCCTCAAATAAGGAAAACTTTAATAAGTAAAGTTTTAGTTTGACTTCAAAGTACAAAATATTAGGATATTAATTAAATAATTATTTTATCTAGTGTGAACTCTATTTTAAAAAGGTAAAATAAGAAAAATAAGACTAATGACATTTAGATTTTCCATAAAATTATCTTTTTCGATTTTCGAGCAAGATTGGAATTCCATGTCATTTGAAGTTGCTGAAAGTTTACCTTTATTAGGATACAATTAGGCCAACAACAAATATAAAAAGTAAAAAAAAAATGATAAGAAAAAGAGAGAGGTTATGTCCATGACCATGTTATTTACTGAAAACTGATACTTAAAGCATGTTGAGCAACATCTCTCAGGCTGTTGAGTATGGAAAAGTTATAGAGATGGTTACTTCGTGAAATGACTGAACTCGCTTAAAAATAGCTCCGCAAGTTTCCGAACAATGCATGGTGATGGTGCAAAAAAGATTTAAAATCAATAAATGTTCTAAATATTTTTAAAAAAAGTAGTCTTACAAATAAGGAAAACTTTAATGAGTAAACTTTTAGTTGACTTCAAAGTACTAAATATTAGGAAAATAATTAAATGACTATTTTGTCTAGTGTGAACTCTATTTTAAAAGTTGTACAGATATAAATTTCATTATCAAGTGAACTGTACAGATAAGTTGTAACTACATCTATTAGATGTATTTCAAGCCTTTCTTGTAGGGCTAAACAAATGAGATATCGAAATGTTATGGCATAAATTGCAGGTGAATATGTTTCATCAAAATCGACTCCAGGCCGTTGTGAGAATCCTTGTGTGACAAGGCGAACTTTGTATCTTTAAATTTCATTTTTATTATTCCTTTTTCGCACAAAAACCTATTTATGACCAATTTATTTTATACCAGCATGTGTTTGGACTACTGGTCCAAAGACCTCTCTTTTAGCAAGTTCAATCCTGATTGAATACCTCTTGCCATTTTGGCCAATCAGATCTTTGTTGACATTCTTCGATAGATCGGGGTTCAAGATCCTCACTATCTTGCATAATGTTAAGTGCAATATTATATGTAAAAATATTATCCATCACTATTTCAGATCGATTTAAATTAATCACATCACAAGTAGAACTTATTAAAAGTTCCTCGCTCACTTGAGTCTCATGTTCATTTATTTCTCAGAAATCTCAAAAATAATTAGATCTTGGGCCTCTTCAGGAGATCCCTTCATAGTATCATTTTGATCATTTGTCGATTTTCTTTTCTTAGAATTTCTACCCTTATAACCCAAAGGCCTGGCACGCTTCAGGCGTACTTTAGGTTCACCAGCTTTCATGCTAGTAGATGGTCCTGCACATTCTCTACAGAGATATGTGACTTAGTTATCCTTTTCAAATCAGTAAACACGTCTGACATTTGATTTGTTATATTCTGTAAATGGATGATCTTCTGGACCTCCTGATTACATATAGGGGTATGTGGATCAAAATGAGATAATGACGAAACTTTTCACACAATTTATCTTTCGATTTCCTTTTTCTCCCCCTAATTGTGGGAAATTTATTTCATCAATCGACAATCTGCAAATCGAGCAGTAAATAAATCTCCCGTTAATGGTTCAAGATAACGAATAATAAAAGGTGATTCAAACTGTCACGACCTAATTTTTTCTCCGTTGTGTGTCATTGTGGCACGTAGTCTTAGGTACTAGGTAAGCCTAGCATTTACTGAATAACAACAATAATTAAATAACATCTAACAATTCTTGAAATAGAAATCTCTATAAAATTTACAATTCTCAGAACCGGTAGTACAAGTCATAAGCTTTACAGAGTTTGCTATAATTTTCTAAATACAACTGTTTGAAATAAAGTAAACAGTGCGAATACAAATCAGAAGGTGACTGCGAAGCCTGCTAACGCAGCAACAGGTTTACCTTGAGTCTTCACAGCAACAGTCCGCACAACTAGCTAATGAACAACTGACTTCGAAATACCTGGATCTGCACAAAAATGTGCAGAAGTGTAGTATGAGTATACCACAGCGGTACCCAGCAAGTATCAAGACTAACCTCAGTGGAGTAGTAACGAGGAACAGTTAAGACACCTACTGGACTAAATAACCTGAACAAGTATAAGTATAGGAACAATAGAGTATAGTTCTACATAAAGACTACGCGAGTGACAAATAATATAGAAATTTCAGTAAGGAAGGAAAACAATAACTATCAGCGAAACTCCATAATAATGACATAGAAGAGTGAATGGGAACACAGTCTAAATCCGATAATCACAGATAAAGAAAGGACAAGTAACAACTCAACAAAATGACCGCTTTCATACCAGTTTTTAGTTAATAGACTCTACGAGGTACCGAACCTCAGACTACTCACCACTCACGGGTCCCAATACATGAACCCTAACACTTGGCATCTTGTGCCTTCATTACACTTTATAACCGCACTGACAACTCACGTGCCAAATAGAGCCATTCTCACATAGAAGGCAAGTAAACAAGGGTGTGCATATATACTCAACAATATCAAGAAAACCTCTTAACCGATAAGAGTACTTAACTGCATGTATGCTTGTGTAAGTGTCCTAACATAGTTCATGCCAGCTAGTAAGTATAGCAAAAGAAATAAACAACACGCAGGATGTTTTCTCACAACTTTTCACAAGATAAAGCTCACACATGTAAGTGTATCACTACACAAATATTAACAACAAGAATGCCACCAGGCCATCGCAAGTAATCACAAATCAATCCTTCATACATCCCACCTTATCTCGTCACGTGTGCAATAATATAGTAAGTACTTACCTTGTCTCGCCACACGTGCATAACAATGTTCCTACCTTGTCTCGCCACATGCGCAACCCCCCTCCCCCCCTCACACATATATATATATATATATATATATATATATTATACCGCCTTGTGACGCCGCATGTGTGATCTCAGCCAATCCCACACCACAATTAAGTAGCGCGGAGGTCGATGCAATAAAAAATCCAACAAAGGTCGGGATCGAATCCACAGGGAGTTAGAATATGGGATTAGGTGTATATCTAAGTTAATTACAAGCTTTGGCTTCAATTGTACTTCCACAAACTTGATTGATGCTCTACTTCTACTTTACTCTATTGTTTGCAAGTATAAAACTAAGAACATTATTTTTGGTTTTGAATTTTTCAAATGATTAATAGGGACTAGGATCGTGACCCATACTTAGGTGGTTATCTAATGGGTCGTAAACTCCAGGAAAAATGTGATTAGTTGGGGTCGTGATGTAGCAATCACATCTGGGTACTCACTCTATACCTCTCGGTAGTTCAAGTAACTTTGCCCAATTAGGCTTTCTCAAGACCAATTAGGTATTTGCACAATACAAGTGATATTAGCTCAAGTCGGGTATTACTATCTCTAGGTTTAACCCTTTAATTTGGGCTATCAATTTCTTGAGTTCACCCCAATTTTTTGTTAGCCAAGTTTTCCTAGACTTAGTCTCTCTTTCTCAAGTAGAGGCTAAGTTAAATAGGCATGAATCAGTGTTTGCAACCATTGATTCTAGGGTTCAATCATGAACAAGGCTAAATATCACTAACCCAATAAAAAAATAAACTCTAAATTAAACACCCATCAAATACCTACACCCAACCCTAGCTAAATATTTAGCTACTCATAAAAAATAAAGAAATACAAGAAGAAATTTAGATAGAATGCATAATAATTGATTAGACAAAGAAAATCTAATGTTAAGAAGTTAATCTAGTACAAAATTCCTAAAAATAGTAAAGATAACCGCTCAGGTGCACTTTTGAAAGCTCAACTTAACCTAAAAATGATAAAAAGTTCTATTTATACTAAGCTGGAAATATCTGACAAAAATGCCCCTACGAAGGTTATGCGGTCGCATAATCCTGGCGCGGTCCGCACAATGAGATACTGCGACCGCACAATTATCGTGCGGTCTGCATTCTTGGGAGCTTGGGCTTGGAACTTGGGGGTTTCTATGGTCCACATAAAAATGGGTGCGGCCGCACTTATGATTATGCGGCCGCATAAAACTGTTGCGGTCCGCACTCCTTGCTTTTTAGTCTTGACACAACTCTCTGCTTCTTCAACCTTGCAGATTGCATAATAATGAATGCGGCCGCACAATTTTGGTGCGGTCCGCATGCCTTTAGCTGGCCCAAAGACTACTCTCTGAATCTCCCCTCTGCGGACGCACTAGAATTGTTCTGTCCGCACTGCTTGCCTTTTTGCTATGTTTTGGTTCTTGTTAGCATTTGACTCCTTTATGAGTTTATTTTGACTTCTTTGGCTCGTGTCCCAATATTCCTGCAAATAAGCACATTTTGTTAGTTTCCGAGAATGCCTTTAAGCATTTTTGCACTAAATCGCAAGTAAAAGGGAGAAAATAATCGGTCAAAGTCTCCACTTATTAACTCCCCCAAACTTAAGCTTTTGCTTGTCCTCAAGCAAATAAGGCAATTCTCACCTCCACTAGAAAAATAGATATTTCAGCTGGCCTAAGATGAATCAATCATATATCAATTGGGACCAACAATTACCCACAACACATATGAATTATCAATAATACAATGATTTTCTAATGTGACACTAGAGCATTAAGAGTTGACTCTATTCATCAAGGAGGCTCGTTCTTTTGTGTAGGTCACTGTGGATCCCAAGCTCCTCCTCTTCTACTCTCCATTAGCACATCTTACTTTATAATGCAACACTCGATACAAGGATTGTGAAACGTTCGCTCGTCTCTCTCAAACGAATGCCTCAAGTCCGGCTCTAAGTACCATAGGCTTGCCCCTCATGTAAATCACCACTAATGTAAGCTCACTCAACTTGAAATCATGTAGGGATTTTGCGGGATGTGATGAAGGCTTTTGGACCAAGGTAGGACTTGTTGTAATAGAATGGTTTCATCTTTCCTTAAGCACTCCATTTTCTCTTTTCGGCTCATACTTTCTCGACTCTTTGAGTCATTTTCTTCTTTCTGGGGGGAATTAGAGAGACGTAATGTCTCTCTTTCTTGATCATGACATTCATTCTTCTCCTTTTCTAGTTACTTCCGCCTTTTAACCTCATTGGTTTTTGAATTTCCTTCAACTCTTCACTTTATTCATTTTCTTTTTGTTATTTTTTTTGTTCTTTCTTTCTTTTCTTTTTGCCTTCCCTTTTCTTCATTTCTTTCTCTTCTTTGTACCTTTTATCTTTGAAAACTTCTCGTCTCTTACCCAAACTTATGTGTTTACCAATTGTTTCTCAAGAATGCTAAGGAAAGATTGGTTGCCAAGAGAGGGTCATTTCAGAACGGATAAAGGCTTGTAACTTGGTTATTGAAAGACAAAGGCTTCGGCTCAAAGGGGTTGACTAAGGATTTCACATTGGTAGGCTATGGAAGATTTCAATTTCAAATTGGATCAAGGAGAGCCTATAATCATTTCTCAAGCCAAGCTAAACTTAGAATTTTGCCTAAAAAAACATTCGGGGCAAGTTCTAGACTATTGGAATGAGAACTTGGACTTGCAATTGAATACCTCACCTCTCACACTGCTGGATTGCTAAAGAGAATAGAGTCGAGGGCCCACAACAACCCTAGCTAGGATTGAGAATCACAAATGGCTCGACTGAACCACTCGATGACTGTTTGAGTCAACACAAGAGTCTAAAGGTCACAACTAGAGCTATTGTATGCCAACAACTTTATTTTTAACCATACGGTTAGAGGTAAATGTGTTGGTACCAAGTGAAGCATGCTCGAGACAATTTTATTCATTACTACTATATTTTGTCAAAACACAAAAGAAAACGGACTCAATCCCTTAAGAAGGTTGTCACGCCATCCTTCATTGGGAAGAGCCACCCGGTTCACACAAAATCCACCTTTGGAAAGAACCATGGCATTGAGAAAACCAAAGGCTCCTTGTTCACTCAAAATGTAAAAAGAAGCTAACAAATTAAAAAGAAGCAACTAAAGTAAATAAGAAGTTATACTACTAAGGAAAAACTAACTAAAGAAGCTATGAAGTAAACTACGGGAAGCGAGATAAATGAATATACAAATCGAAGTCAAATGAATATATACATAAGGGAAATGAATATTTACATCAAATGGGGAGAATATATACATACCAAAGGAAAATAAAGACGAAAAGAAAAAATAGTATAAAAGTTATTACATCCCAAATGTCAAATGTCAAAGACAAATAATCAAAATAGACCACCCTCAAATGAAAATACGCATTGTCCTCAATGCTTAACAAAAATAAGAACAGGGAAAAGGTAGAGAGTTAAGAGAACTCCCTATGTATTCTCAGTCTGCATAGGATCATCAGCACCCTCTGTCTCCTCCAACTGTATGTCATCATCTCCTGGTCGAGGGACAACAGGGTTGCTGAGCATCTGTATCATCTCCTCCGCAGTGTGTGCAGTCGTAACCGACTCCTTAGACTGGCTGACTGTTGGCCCTGCTGCTGGTGCTGCATGTTTTGCTGGGACTGTCTGCTCCATAAGGAAGTCCAAAGGAATATCTCCGGCACATTCAATCCTTTCAACCACTTTGCTCAGCTTCTCTACCGACTTCTTTGATGCCTGGGATCAACGCATCTTCTTGACTTGTTTGCCCAAATCTTTAATGACCTTCCCATGCAACGCCAAAGTATCAACAATGGTCTTCTGGTTCTCCAAAATCATCTTCAATGTTTCCTCCACTGACGGAGGTACCTGTGGCTCTGCTGGGGCTGAGGACTGTGCTGCAATAGCACTGGATATATTAATCAGCTTTGTTGTAGCTGCCTGCATCCAGTTGTTGAGACTCGCCAATATTTGGAAGACTCGCAGCGCAGTCTGAGGATATGTAGATTAAGCCGGCACTGATAATGGCACTGATAGTCTAGCAGAAGCAGGTGGTTCGGAAGATGAGGGTGGCATGGCTGCTGTCCTGGTGGAAGTACCGGCTGTAGTGGAAGGCTCGGCAGTTGAATCAGTAACCACTACCGCTGGCTCCTCAGACTGGCCAGTGGAGGTCAGCTCCCTGAAGATGGTACCATGAAAAAGGCTTCTTGGCCTTCATTTCTGTATCATAATTCTTCGTGTCCACCCTTTGATCCTTGAAATATTCTGTAAGGAAGTTTGGGTACGGATAGGACCATTCACCCTTTTGGACAGCTAAAGTGATGGTTTTGGACAATGGCACCAACATGTATCGGAAGCCCCGCCATAATTGAAGCCACTAAGACTGCACGGGGAAGTAGAAGCATGTTTTCATTGAGGCATGGGTCAATGCGGCTACACACGAACGTTTGCCACCATTTTGCTTCAAAGTTTAGGGTGGCCCGGACAATTGGAACCCCTTCTATAAGCCACAGAGGCGTTGGCCCTAGGATTTCCAGAATCTCAGCTAACCACGGACGAGCTGCTTCACCCATAGCCAGCTTCTCCAGGTATTCGCATGTCTCTACATCTTTAAACCCGACATATTTGTTCAGTGCACATGAGTCAAAGCAGATTTTCAGATTCTGCACTTTTGTCACCTTAGTTCCCTTTTTATGTGAGCAATATTTGCGTAGAATTCCTTGACCAAATACTCATTTGCATCTAGGACGTTGGTGGTGAACAATTTCCATCCTTTCTGCTCCTGGAATTGCCTAAGGACATTAAGGTTGCGCTTGTTCAAATCTTTCACCACAAATTGTCGCTCAAGAGTGAGCGACCTTTGTGGCCACCATTCCCTAAACTTTGCAAAGGCGATAGCACTGACAAATCTATCCTCTCATACCTCTGGTCTCTTAGATCTCTCCAAACCTTCCACTACAGTATCACCCCCTCTCCCATCATCTGGGACATTATCATCATCATCCATATTAATTGGGTTAGCTGGAGCATGTAAGAGGGCTCAGAATCTTGACTACACTCTTCCGAATCTTCAGATGAACTGGCAGCTGAAGAAGACTCATCTACCAAATGAAATCTCCACGAGAATTGTTGTGGTTAGGCTTCCGGCTGTGCTTGCACAGAGTTACCCTCAGAAGCTTCCCCAGATGGGACATACTCACTGGTTTCCGAGGATTCGGGGGGTCTATTGATTGTAACTTTCTTACTTATAGCCTTTTGCAGTGCTAGAGGTAGGTTGCTTTTACCTCGTCCTCGGTCTCAGCCTTGGGAGGGTTCTGTCCTCCCTTGCAGTGCATCTCCTCTACCACGTGAGCAAACCATTGTCTGTAATGCATAAGGATAAGAGTCAGTAAGATTTGTAAACCACAAGTGCATGCATAACAATTGCAGTAAAACTGTCTTAGAAGGGGCAGTGCGGACCGCACAAAAGTGAGTGCGGCCGCAATATGCCCAGTGCAGACCGCACAAAAGTGAGTGTGGCCGCATAACCAAAAGTGCGGACCGCAAAATTTTGAGTACGGCCGCACAACCCCAGGTTCAGACCACTGGGGTCTTTGATGTTTTATCAGTGCAGACCGCACAAAAATGAGTGCGGCCACAAAAATTTATTGCGGACCGCACAATTTTGAGTGCGGCCGCACAATTTTGAGTGCGGCCGCACAATTCAAGCACACAATTTTCCTAACTCAGAGAGCTACGGATCGCACAAAGTGTGTGCGGCCGCATAGCCACTAGTGCGGACCGCACAAAAATGATTGCGACCGCATAATTCAAAATTCACAGGCACCTTTTAGGGTCCATGCAATCTTTTCATAATCTAGACATGGTTTGCAAAATTAAACATGGATAACTACTTACCCAGACCCCAATTAACACTTAGTATGCAACCCACATGATTACAAGTAAAAAAAGACTAACTATTGATATTTACACATGTAATTAACCCTAAATCAAAGAACAAAACAAAACAAAAGATGAAAAATCTATAGATGGAATTGACATACCAGTTATGAAGATGCAGGTGATGAAATGAGGGAAAATTTGAGAGCAATGGGGAAATTTACTGTGCTAGTCTAGCTTCAGGGCTCAGAAGATCGAAAAGTGTAAAATGATGAGAGAAACCCTATTTATACTTTTACATCTGGGCCCCAGATTGTTACCTGAATGCGGCCGCATAATTTTGATGCGTACCGCACTCCTTACCTGCCTTTGAGAAGTCTCACTGCGGACCGCATAAAAGTGAGTGCGATCGCAACATTAGTGCGGACCGCACAAAAAATATGTGCGGCCGCAATTTGTTCAGCATTTTTGACAGGCCAAACTTCAGAGACCATGCATTTTGACACTTAGCCAAATTTTCTTGCACAGTCCCTGCCATGCACACCCATTCCTGCATACGCTTCAAAACTAGTTAGCACAAAAAAAAGCCTATCTAATCTAAAGAAGAAAAACAAAAGAAAGAAAAAGACATGGGTTGCCTCCCAAGAAGCGCCTGATTTAATGTCGCGGCACGACGCATGTTACCATCAATCACTTGAAATGGAGCAATGCCAAAACGTGTCCATCATCAACTTTGCCAAGATAATGTTTAACCCGAAGCCCGTTGAATCTAAACACCTCATCATTCTTATTTTTCAAATCTAGAGCACCAAAGAGTGTCACATGTACAACTTCAAATGGGCCACTCCACTTTGATTTCAGCTTTCCCGGAAACATCTGCAACCGAGAGTTGAACAACAACACAAGATCACCTTCTTTGAATTCTTTGTTTCGGATATACTTGTCATGGAGGTACTTCATCTTGTCCTTATACAAGGACGAACTGGAGTATGCATGGAACCGAAACTCATCAAGTTCATTCAATTGCTCTACCCTAAGATTTGCAGCTACATCCCACTTAAGTTTATGCTTCTCCAACGCCCACATATCCTTATGCTCAAGTTCCACCGGAAGGTGACAAGCTTTCCCGAACACTAATCAATATAGAGACATACCAATTGGTGTTTTGTAAGCTGTTCTATAAGCCCAAAGAGTATCGCCAAGTTTCTTCGACCAATCTGCCCGGTTGGCATTCACAGTCTTTGATAGAATACTCTTGATCTCTCGATTGGAGACTTCAACCTGTCCACTTGCTTGAGGATGATAGGGGGTCGACACTTTGTGAGTGACACCATACTTGGAGAGTAAAGTATCAAAAGATTTGTTGAAAAAGTGTGATCCCCCATCACTAATGATGGCCCTTGGAGTAGCAAACCTTGTGAATATATTCTTCTTCAAGAAAGCGACCACACTTCGAGCTTCATTGTTGGGCAAAGCCACAGCTTCAACCCATTTGGACACGTAATCCACAACTACCAATATATAGGTGTTCCCACATGAGCTCACAAACGGACCCATAAAATCAATGCCCCAAATATAAAAAATATCAATCTCTAGGATGGTGGTGAGAGGAATCTCATTTTTCTTGGAGATCCCACCAGTCCTTTGGCATTCATCACAACACTTAACGAGATCACTAGCGTCCTTGTAAATGGTAGGCCAATAGAATCCACAGCTTAGCACCTTTGTAGCAATTCTCACTCCACCATGGTGACCACCATATGGCGAGGAGTGGCAAGCTTCAAGAATACCCAATTGTTCTTCTTCTGGTACACATCTTCGGATAACACCATTAATAAAAATTTTGAAGAGATATGGCTCATCCCAATAGTAGTCCAAGCAGTCCCGTTTGAGCTTCTTCCTTTGGTTTGAAGAGAGCTCATTCGGAACAATGCCACTCATAAGATAGTTGGCCACATCGACAAACCATGGCATCCCAGTCATAGAAATTGAAAGGAGTTGTTCGTCAGGAAATGAATCATTGATCTCAAGGCCATCACGTGGCCTCCCCTCCTCCTCCATTTGGGACAAGTGGTCCGCCACTTGATTCTCACTACCCTTGCGGTATTGATTCTCTAGATCAAACTCTTGCAATCGAAGCACCCACCGCATCAACCTTGCCTTAGAGTCTTTCTTGATCATCAAATAACAAAGTGCCGCATGGTCGGTGTGAACAATCACCTTTGTACCCATTAGATACAGACGGAACTTCTCCATAGCAAAGATAATGGCTAGGAGTTCTTTCTTGGTCATCCTATAGTTGCTTGGGCCTCGTTTATGGTCTTGCTAGAATAGTATACCGGATGAAAGCTTTTGTTAATTTGTTGCCCCAATACCGCTCCAACTGCCACATCGCTTGCATCATACATGAGCTCAAATGGTAAGCTCCAATTTGGCACGGTGATAATAGGAGTGGTAGTCAACTTATACTTGAGTAGTTCAAATTCCTTCATACAATCTTCATTGAAAAGGAACTTGGCATCTTTCTCCAAAGGGTTGCACAAGGGGTTTACCACCTTAGAAAAGTCATTGATGAATCGGCAGTAAAACCCCGCATGACCTAGAAAGCTCCTCACTCCCTTTACGGAAGTAGGGAGAGGGAGTTTGGATATCACTTCAATTTTTGCTTTATCAACCTCAATACCATTCTTAGAAATCTTGTGCCCGAGGACAATGCCCCCCTCGACCATAAAATGACACTTCTCCCAGTTCAACACCAAGTTAGTTTCCTCACAACGTGCCAATACCTTGTAGAAGTTACCCAAGCACTCTTCAAAAGAATTCCCCACGACAGAAAAATCATCCATGAAAACCTCGAGAAAGTCCTCCACCATATCTGTGAAGATGGCCATCATGCACCGTTGAAAAGTTGTTGGTGCATTGCATAACCCGAATGACATCCGCGAGAATGTGAAAGTGCTATAGGGACAAGTGAAAGTGGTATTCTCTTAGTCTTCAGGAGCAATACGAATCTGGTTATACCTAGAATATCCATCAAGGAAGCAATAATAAGCACGTCCGTCTAACCTATCCAACATTTGATCAAGAAATAGAAGTGAAAAATGGTCTTTCCGAGTAACTTTGTTGAGCTTCCTATAATCCATGCACACCCTCCACCCAGTGACAGTTCTTGTAGGGATCAATTCATTTTTTTCATTTGTTATCACAGTCATGCCCCCTTTCTTTGGGACACATTGCACCGGCGAGGTCCACAAACTATTGAAAATGGGGTAAACAACCCCAGCATCCAACCATTTGATGATCTCTTTCTTTACTACCTCTTGCATGGCCTCATTCAATCATCTTTGATGTTCCACGGAGGGTTTGTCATCCTCCTCCAAAATGAGTTTGTGCATGTAAAAGGTGGGGCTTATACCCCGAATATTCACCAATGTCCAACATATTGCTTTCTTCCTCCTTTGGAGCACCGCAAGGGTGGAATCTACCTGTACATTAGTTAAGCACGAGGAAAGAATAACAGGTAAAGTGGAACAAGGTCCTAGAAACGCATACCGGAGGTGTGAAGGCAAATGCTTTAACTCCATGGTGGGAGGCTCCTCGATTGAGGGTTTTGTTGGTGGAGTCTTCCGGTTTTTGAGATCTAAGGAAAGTTTTCGGGGCGCATAAGTATATGATCACATTTGTTGCAAAGCATTGACACAATATACAGAGACTTCCTTCTCATCCTCATCGTGATTCAACAACACAGCTTCCAAGGTATCTTCAACATTTATCACTGCATTTGTGTCATCAACAATTGCTTCGGTCACAAGATCCACGAATGAACACACTTCGTTGCTGTTTGGCTGCCTCATTGATTTACAAACATGGAACACCACTTTTTCATCACCCACCCGGAAGGTGAGCTCGCCTGCTTCCACATCAACTAAGGCCTTCCCTGTAGCAAGGAAAGGTCTTCCCAAAATGATTGGCACCTCGTAGTCAACCTCACAGTCAAGTATCACAAAATCTACGGGAAGGATGAACTTGTCGACTCGAACTAACACATCATCAATTATACCCAATGGATTTTTCATTGTACGATCTGCCATTTGCAACCTCATGGATGTGGGTCTTGGTTGCCCAATCCCCAACATTTTGAACACAGAATAGGGCATCAAGTTAATGCTTGCCCCCAAGTCACATAAAGCTTTGGCGAAATCGGCACTCCCAATAGTGCACGAGATTGTGAAAGCACCGGGATCTTCTAACTTTGGAGCCATGGAGTGCACAATAACACTCACTTGATGTGTCATTTTGATCGTTTCACAGTCATTGATCTCTTCTTTGTTACCAAATCCTTCATGAACTTGGCATATCCCGGCATTTGTTCTAAGGCTTCAAACAACGGCACATTTATGGACAAAATTTTCATCATATCAATGAATTTCTTGAATTGATTCTCATTGTGTTGCTTTGCAAGTCTTTGAGGGTATGGAGGATGAGGCCTTGGCATTGGGGCCTTAGCCATTTGCACTACCGGCTCCGACATGTCAATCACGTGCTCCCTAGACGGGTTCACATCTTGTTGCGTCTCCTCCACATTTTCATCAATATCAATCCTCGCTTATTCATTAGCTTGAACATCATTGCTTGGCTCAT
This sequence comes from Nicotiana otophora, assembly GCA_000715115.1. NCBI lineage: Eukaryota > Viridiplantae > Streptophyta > Magnoliopsida > Solanales > Solanaceae > Nicotiana > Nicotiana otophora. The sequence goes on from AWOL01S0014568.1 coordinate 94,274, forward strand.
CATCATCTTGCACCAACACATCATCACCCACATGTATTCTTTGGTTTGAGGTACTAGAAACTCTACCTCTACCACTTCTTGTTGTCACGACCATTGCATGCCCCGTATTCCCACCTTTCGGGTTCACCACCATATCACTAGGTAGTGCCCCCTTTGGGCGAGTATTTAAAGCTTGAGAAATTTGGCCAAGTTGAACCTCCAAGTTGCAGATAGAAGTGTTGTGGGAGGCTAATTGGGCATCAGAGTCGGCGTTTTTATCCATCATTTGCTTAAACATGTTTTCAATCCGTCCCATTTCCCTATTGGAAGAACTAGGACCTTGCGACGGATATGGAAGCGGGTTGTTTGGTTGTTGAAACATCGGGGGCCTCTGAAAGCCCGACCCCCGATTTCCTTGATTGCTATTATTCCAACACCCTTGATTATTGTTGCCTCCCCAATTGCTTTGATTGTTGCCACCCCAATTACCTTGATTATTTCCTCCCCAATTGCCTTGATTAGCTTGATTACCCCAGTTGCTTTGATTATTGTTGTTGTCACCACTCCAATTTCCTTGGTGGCATTGATTGTTCTAATTTCCTTAGTTCCCTTGTGTCACGACCCAAACCGATGGGCCACGACGGACACCCGGTACCTTACTCAACTGAGTACCAACGTAACATATCTTTCGTATCATACTATCATAGGTAATTGAGCCGGAGAGGCTGTCGTGACATAGGTAGAATAAAACATGAGGAAAATACTCAATATAGGGTGACCCAACTTGATATACCGAATTATACATATGACGTACTGGCCTATAAGACCATACCAGTATCCGTATACATGACATCTGTCTACAAGTCTCTAAGACTACATAAATATCATAAAGGCCGGGGACAGAGCCCCGCCATACCAAACAATACATATTCAAATCATACTGACCAAATAGGCAACTCCGGAGCAAGTGGAGTGTGCAAACACCTTCTGCTGAGCTGATAGCTTACTAGGAAAACTCTCAACTTGTCTATCGGGATCTGCACGCATGAAACGCAGCGTCCCCAGGCAAAAGGGACGTCAGTACAAATAATGTACCGAGTATGTAAGGAATAAAATCAGTAAATCATAGACATGAGAGAAACATGGAGTAAAAGACTCGACATGTAAATCTAAATAGTTTTGTGAATCGTTTAATATTATAATATCATGCATATGCATATAAATGTCATACCATGCATAGGTATATGTGTTCATAACATCATCAAGCCTCTGAGGGCATCCCATCATATCATCTCGGCCACTGTGGGCAAATCATCAACGTATACCAGCTGATCAGGTGGTAGTGCATATATAACGACATAACATCTTCCCATATCCCATATACATATAATATACGCGTATATAATGCCTTCTGGTCATGGGTCAATGTACATGTATAAATGCATGAAATGCATAAGAAATACGTTATTAAGATTTCTCGAATATCATAAAATCAATATGTCTTTCAGATAAACTTTATCAAATACATATTTTTCTGAGACCCATGAATAAAGGATATAATAATAATTCACATGGGGAATCAAGAATATAGACATCCCTAGTATTTCTATGAGTAGAGTCATTTATGAAAGTTGCGTATTTGCTCATTTTTGTATCATACGAATCATGCCAAAAGGAAAGGAAGGATAGCCTTAACATACCAGTATGATCTCTTCCTTATTACTCAACCAAGCTCAACATAACTTCTTTCATCTACAACAAGTGAAATGATATTGTAGTTAACATATAATATCATACCATCGTATTTGGCTAGTCGTATGGCTTAAGAAAAATCGGACAGCAACTCCCCTATTTTTAGTACTTCCCAAAGACCACTAAGGGTCATCAACATCCCAACAACAACTATAACCAACAATAGCAACAACAACAATATACTCTAATATGAGTTTCTCCGATTATCTTAACAACCAAATTGAGCGGCAAGCTCGTTTTTACTCACAACAAGATATAAATTGAATCCAAATATTATTCCATAAATTAGTTTATAACCTTCAGAACATCATACTTATATGTACTATATTATTTCTAGTTCAAAACATCCACAAAATGCCTTCAAAATTAGCCCCATACGTCTAGTACCTTAATTTTTTATCATCAATCACTTGTTTTTCATCTTTTCTTCTTCAATAAACTTAATTAACACCTAGAAAAGCTTAACAACAAAAGCCACAACATTATCAAATTATTTCTTACAATTTTCAGCCACCACAAACCATCTATTTAGCCACAAAATAGTCCAACCAAACACAACTACATCCCATGTTCTTTCAAGTGCTATCTTATGGTTTCTCACTCAAACAACACAACCAACATAAGATTAACCTTAGAAAAAATAAATAAGATATTATACATACCTTGGACAACAGCTACAACTCGAAACCCTGTCTCAACTTAGCTCACAATAGCCCTCAATCACACCATAACATCATACTAGCATTCTCTTGTAGTCCTTAACACCTTTCATGATGATTTGAGTTGATTTCCCTTGAGTTTGGTTCTTGGGATCTTGGGATATGTTAGGGAGGTTTTTGGAGATCTTTTAGATATGATTTGGGTGAAAAATGACCCGCAATGTGTCTGAAACACCTTTAAAAAAAGTTAGGTCGGAGGTCGTCTCAAGTGGGTCATAACCGAACTGCTTGCGTAGTCTCATGAAAATATGGATATCTCTCTACTGCAATATCGTATCAATGAACGGTTTAATATGTTGGAAACTATACTTGTAGACCTTTAATTTTGTATATAATATGTCCCAAAAAGACCTCATATAGCACACGAAATATATTTTCCAACAAGCTCTATTATATGGCAAATCCTTAGTCGGTGTTTCCGCAATTTTAATCCGATTTTTTCCAAACTTCATATTTTCTATACAAACATCATATATAGACATATTATAACTTTAAAATTATTTAAATCATGATTAACAAGTATCATATTCATTTCATCACCTTGGGACGCACAGGGTGTAACACCTTGTGATCTCCATTGTTGTTGATTTGGAGCATTGCTTCTTTGGCCTTGATGATTGTTGACATATTGAACCTCTTCATATTTCTCATCATATGAATCATCTTGATTATACCCACTATTAATTTGCTCAAATTATTCCGGATGGTTTTGTACTTGTTTACCTCGTTGCAGTCTCTTGTTTACCATCATGTTCGCCCCTTCCATAGCATTCAACTGTTTCGGCCCTTGAACCTGTTGAAGCTGAGCCATTGGCCAATTGGTTCATGGTGGTTGTCAACTCCCCAATAGCTTGCCCATGATCATGTAGCTATTTGTGTAGGTGAATAACATTTGAGTCACGCCGAGGAACATTGGCTCTACTTTGCCACGCTGAAGAGGTGTCCGCCATCTCATCCAAGATTTCACAAGCTTCAGAATAAGGCGTGTTTATGAAGTTACCCCCAACGAGTTGATTTACCACACACTGATTCGTTGTGTTGACCCCCCTGTAGAAGGTCTGTTGGATCATGGCCTCGTTCATATCATTGTTCGGACATTCTTTGGCCATGGTACGATATCTTTCCCAAATCTCGTGCAATGGCTCAATGGGCTCTTGTTTGAAAGCTCGAATTTCATCCCTTAGAGTAGCCATGTGCCCCGGAGAGAAGAATTTGGCAGTGAACTGCTTGGCCAACTCATCCCAAGTGTGGATGGAATAATTGGACAATCTCTCTAACCAATCCAAAGTCTTTCCCCGTAGAGAAAACGGAAACAACCTTAACTGCAGTGCATCCTCGGAGACATTTGTTTGCTTGCTCCCCCAACAAGTATCGACGAAACCCTTGAGATGCTTGTAGAAATTTTGGTGTGGAGCTCAGGTGAAGAAACCCCGCTGCTCAAGCAGTGTAAGCATCACATTGGTTATTTGGAAGTTTTTCGCCCTAATCCGGGGTGGGACTATTGCACTTGCATAGCCCTCGTTCGGCAACACCTAGTGTGCTGCTCTTGGTGGAGGTGGGGGAGGGTTTGGGACATTATTATCGGCCTCGCCTGTTTACTTGAGGCTCGAGATGAACCTCATCCACTTGATCATCATCTACCTCCTCCCCCAATGGTAAATTTCTGAGGGGCTCGTTGTTAAGGGCCATTTTGTACCTAAAAGCAATTCACAAACAAAATTAGTGATTCGTAAGGAAAGAAAGACAAAACACACAAATACCAAGATATATAGCTAAATCTATTTAACTCTCCGGCAACGACGCCAAACATTGATCTTGGCCAATCCCACACCATAATTAAGTAGCGAGGCGGTCGATGCAATAATAAACCCAACAAAGGTCGGGATTGAATCTGCATGGAGTTAGAATATGGGATTAAGTGTATATCTAAGTTAATTGCAAGTTTTGGCTTCAATTGTACTTTCACAAACTTGATTGGTACTCTACTTCTACTTTACTCTATTGTTTGCAAGTATAAAACTAAGGACAATATTTTTGGTTTTGAAGTTTTTAAATGATTAAAAAGGACTAGGGTTGTGACCTCTACCTAGGTGGTTATCTAATGGGTCGTAAACTCCAAGGAAAATTTGATTAGTTGGGGTCGTGATGTAGCAATGACATTTGGGTACTCACTTTATACCTCTCAGCAGTTTAAGTGATTTTGCTCGATTAGGCTTTCTCAAGACTAATTGGGTATTTGCACAATACAAGTGATATTAGCTCAAGTCGGGTATTACTATCTCTAGGTTTAACCCTTTAATTGGGGCTATCAATTTTTTGAGTTCACCCCAATTTCTTGTTAGCCAAGTTTTCCTAGACTTAGTCTCTTTTTCTCAAGTAGAGACTAAGTCAAATAGTCATGAATCAGTGTTTGCAACCATTGATTCTAGGGTTCAATCATGAACAAGGCTAAATATCACTAACCCAATAAAAAATAAACTCTAAATTAAACACCTATCAAATACCAACACTAGGGTTGGATTACAACCCTTGCTAAAGATTTAGCTACTCATGAAAAATAAAGAAATACAAGAAGAAATTAAGATAGAATGCATAATAATTGATTAGACAAAGAAAATCTAATGTTAAGAAGTTAATATAGTACAAAATTCCTAAAAGTAGCAAAGACAATCGCTCAGGTGCACTTCTGAAATCTCAACTTAACCTAAAAATGACAAAAAATTCTATTTATACTAAGCTGAAAATATCTGACAAAAATGCCGCTACGAAGGTTGTGCGGCCGCATAATTCTGGTGCGCTCCGCACAATGAGCTACTACAGCCGCACAATTATCGTGCGGTCCACATTCTTGGGAGCTTGGTCTTGGAACTTGGGGGTTTCTGCGATCCGCATAAAAATAGGTGCGGCCGCACTTATGATTATGCGGCTGCACAAAAACTGTTGAGGTCCGTACTCCTTGATTTTTGGTCTGGACATAGCTCTTTGATTCTTTAACCTTGCGGACCGCATAATAATGAATGCGTACGCACTTGGCCCCCTACGGCCGCACAATTTCGGTGTGGTACGCATGCCTTTAGCTGACCCAAAGACTACTCTCTGAATCTCCCCTCTACGGCCGCACTGCTTGCCTTTTTGCTCTATTTTGGTTCTTATTCACTTTTGATTCCTTTATGAGTTGATTTTGACTTCTTTGGCTCGTGTCCCAATACTCCTGCAAGTAAGCATATTTTGTTCGTTTTTGGTAATGCCTTTGAGCATTTGTGCACTAAATCACAAGTAAAAGGAAGTAAATAATCGGTCAATGAGGGAGCTAACACAAGTCGAATAATTCCAAATAAGGACAAGTCAACTAAATTATAGGATATCTAACTTCTTTTAAGGTTGGGCAATTAGGAAAAAGATACAACAAATTCAATAAGTGTAACGACCCGACTTATCGTTTTAAGAATTTATGCCTTGTTCAATGACTTAAGGTCTCGAGAAGCTTTGCAATATGTATTATGACCTGCGGGTGTGGTCAAGTTTGATTTACTAAAGATTCGGAATTAAATTAAACGAACAATCCTTAATTTGAAGCTTAAATGGAAAGAGTTGACCGGAGAGTTGACTTTTGAGAAAATGGCTCCGGAATAGAATTTTGATGATGTCAATAGCTCTGTATGGTAATTTTGGACTTAGCAGCGTGTCGGAAACATTATTTGAAGGTATGTAGTGGAATTAAGCTTGAAATGTCGAAAGTTAAATTTTTGGAAAGTTTGATCGGGGGGTTGACTTTTTGATATCGAGGTCGGAATCCGATTCTAGAAATTTGAATAGGTCCGTTATGTCATTTATGACTTGTGTGAAAAATTTAAAGTCATTCCGGATTGATTTGATATGTTTCGGCACAAGATAAAGAATTTGAAAGTTCAAAGTTCATAGATTTTGATTTGAGGTACGATTCGTCGTTTTGATGTTGTTTGATATGATTTGAGGCCTCGAGTAGGTCCGTGTTATGTTATGGAATTTGTTGGTATGTTCAGACGGGGTCTAGAAGGCCTCGGGTGAGTTTCGGATGCTTAACGGATCGAATTTAGAATTGGAGGAGGAGCTGAAGCAGCTGGGCTGCTGGTGTGATCGCACCTGTGCGAAAAAGGGCCGCAGGTGCGAGTTCGCGGATGTGAGAAATGAGTCCCGGAAGCGTAAAATTCATGGGCTGGCCAGGCACCGCGGGTGAGAAAACTTTTCCGTGGATACGAAGGCCGCGGGTGCGAAATATGTGCTGCGGATGCGAATTGGCCGCGGATGCGAAGGCCGCGGGTGAAAAATATTTACCGCATGTGCGAAGCCGCATGTACGAAGATATCACCGCGGATGCGAAAATCCCTGGACAATACAAAAACAGAGGGGTTCCGAGCTTTTGCCATTTTTGGGCATTTCAAGCTCGGGTTGGGCGATTTTTGAGCAAGGTTTTCACGGGAAAACCTGAGGTAAGTTCCTTGTGAACATTTCTACTCCATAATATTAAATTATCATCGAATAATCTGATTAGATTATATGTTTTTGAGGTGTAAATCGGGGGTTTGAACTTAGGAATTTGAAAATGAAAAATTTAGATTTGGAGGTCGAGTTGTTATTGGAATTCGATAAAATTGGTATGGTTGAACTCGTATCGGAATGGGTGTTCGGATTTCATGAAAATTTTATCGAGTTCCGAGGGGAGGGCCCCGCGTTGACTTTTGTTAATTTTTTGGAATAAAATTTTATGTCGACGCATTATTATCCAGAATTATTTTCGATGAATTTTAATGAAGTTATACAATTAATTTGGATATATTTGAGCTTTTCGGAGGTCAATTCAAGCAAGAAGGCTATTTTGGAATATCGACCTAACTTCAAAAAGGTAAGTGTCTTGCTTAACCTCGAGTGGGGGAATTACCCCTTAGGCATTGAGACTTATGTGCCCTTTGTGAAATGTGAAAAGCCGTGTACGCGAGGTGACGAGTACGTACTCAGGATTACACGTGCAAATATTCATTGAATTAAAGTCTTAGGCATTTTTGTGTAGTAAATTGGGAAATTATGGAAAATTATTAAATCATCTGTTTGCCATGCCTAAATCCTTATTGTTGAATTTGTTTCTATATGATAATTTGATGTGATTGTTACTTGAAATATTTATGAAATTTCGTGAGTATTGTTGGTTTAATATTCCTTGGAAATATTCCAATATGAATATTTCTATGCAAATAAATAATTAAATGAGCTTAAGAAGAGTGTTTATATAATTATTAAAAATTTGAATTTAATGAAGACGTTGCTTTATGTTGAGTAATTTCTATCTCCATTGATTGTTTTTGGGTGTTATATACATTGTGTGGAGCCTTAGGCTATTTGTTGTGAAATTAATTGATTTTGTCATATCTTTATAATTTGGTTGTGGCCATTGGGAAAATTGTGATATAAATTGATTTTATTATGTTGCTGTGATAATTTTCCGTGTAAATTGTTATGTTGTATGAGTTGTTATTTTGGGGAGATAAGGATGGCATTTCACTGTTGATATTATGTAGTTATAAGGGTGACATTTCACTGTTGTGTTTGTTAGAATATTGTCTAGGCGGAGCAATAAGGATGGCTATAGGAGCGATAAGGGTGACAATAAGAGTGATAAGGGTGGCTATTAGTATTGTCTGGGCGGAGCGATAAGGGTGGCTATAGGAGTGATAAGGGTGGCAATATGAGCGATAAGGGTGGCTATAGGAGTGATAAGGGTGGCAATATGAGCGATAAGGGTGGTTATTGTCTGGGATGATATGTGATGATGTGGGGTTGTGGTGTTGACAATTTTCATGTGATGTTGTGATTTTCTTCTGTTTATTTTTATACCTTGTGCAACTTGTCTTGTTGTTAGTAAATTAATAATAATCTGATTTATGTTGAAATTGGGAGCCTGTGGCTATTGCCAGGCAGTTTATAAAATGAAATGTGGGCACGAGGAGCCGTGAATTGTGATATGAAATGGGGATATTGACACGTGAATTATCCGTACAGTTGTGATATAAAATGTCGGCACGAGGTGCTGTGATGAAATGATAATGATATTTGGCACGTGAATTGTCCGTGAAGTTATGACATTAAATGAGGACACGAGGTGTCGGGCAGATATGATGATTTAATTATGGGCATGAGGTGCCGTTGAAATTTGAAAATGTGCTGAGACCCGTATTTACGAAAAATATGAAAATGGGCGGAGACCCGTATTATGATGGTTTTGAAATGAGGTATCACATGGTGACTTTTTAATTGAAATAATTATATTCAAAATATTTATTTGGAAGGATTTTTATTTAGAAAGCATTATATAAAAGAATTGTATTTTGAAAGATATTTATTCGAGGAAATTGTATTTGAAAAGATTTATTGAAAGAATTATATTTGAAAAATAAATATTTGAGAAAAATTATATTTGAAAGAGAGTCATCTGGAAGAACTATGTGAAAGACATTTATTTGAAGGGCTTGATTTAGTTGGGTGTAATTGTGTTTATTAATTGTTGAGTGATATTAATGGTATTCTTGTTGTCTGTTGTGTATATCACCGGTTGTTTTATCCTGCCTTTATGATTATTTATTTTCTATTATTTTGTATATTATATTGCACAGGTTATTAGACTAGTGAGTGTCTTGACTGTACCTCGCCTTTACTCCATTGAAGTTAGTCTTGATACTTACTGGGCACCACTGTGGTGTGCTCACTCTACACTTCTGCATTTTTGTGCAGAGCCAGGTATTGAAGATAACAGACTTGAGCAGAGTTAAAGAGGGATCGTAAGGATTCAAGGTAGAGCTGCTTGGTTGTCAAAGTCCCTTGGAGTCTTTTTATTTCATTGTACTGTTAATTTGTAATCAAACAGTATTGTATATTCGGTCCTCGTGATCATTCTATGTCTTCAATTATAGTTCGTGACTCAGTACTACCAGTCTTGGGAGGTTGTATATTGTAATTATTTCTGCCGTTAGTTTTGATTATTTATTTAATTCAAAAACAATGGCTTCAAAAAAAATGCAATGAAAATCGGCTTACCTAGTCTTAGAGACTAGGTGCCATCATGACTCCTGTGGTGGGATTTTGGGTCGTGACAAGTTGGTATCAGAGCTCTAGGTTCATAGGTTCTACGAGTCATGAATGAGTCTAGTAGAGTCTTGTGGATCGGTACGGAGACGTCTGTACTTAACTTTGAAAGGCTACAGAAATGTTAGAAAATTTCCATTTCTTTCATTCTTGTCGTGCAGAATTTGTTGAATTTAGAATTTAAACCTTTGTATCTCCATTCTCTCACAAATGGTGAGGACACGTGCTATTGGGTTAGCTGAGTAGGTATCCGTACATACTGTTAGGGCTGCAAGAGGCCAGGGCCGAGGTAGAGGTCGAGGAAGGGCACGTGTTGCGACTAGAGCACCTGTCAGAACAACAGTTTAGGAGCCACTAGTAGCTCCAGTTGGGGGACAGGTACCAGAAGCACCTGTTATTACCCCCGGACTTCAGGAGACCTTAGCACAGTTCTTGAGTATGTTTGGTACATTAACTCAGGAGGGATTGATCTCTGTTGCACCAAATATTTCGCAGATTGGGGGAGTAGATCAGACTCCTACCATAATTCCAGAGCAACAGGTTCACGTTAGTCAGGTTCCGGGTGCAATATCAGTACAACCTGTTATTCCGGTTTGTCCTGAGGTCAGGCCCGAGGCATCAGAAGAAGAACAAAAAAGACTTGAAAGGTTTAAGAGGTATAGTCCACCTACTTTCAGTGGCATAGCTACAGAGGATGCCCAAGAATTTCTATAAAATTGTCACTGTATTCTCCGCACCATGGGTATTGTGGAGGTGAGTGGAGTTGCCTTTACTACATTTTAACTGTCAGGTGGAGCGTATCGGTGGTGGCAAATCTATGAAGAAGGTAGACCATCTGATGCAACACCACCAACTTGGTCTCAATTTTCAGAAATGTTCTTAAAAGAGTTTGTTCCCCAGACTCTCAGAGATGCATGGCGCACAGAATTTGAACGGTTGCGTCAGGGCACTATGACAGTGTCGGAATATGCATTCAGGTTCAGTGAGTTAGCCCATCATGCACCGATCTTGGTTTTTACAATTAGAGAGCGGGTCTGCATATTCATTGAGGGGCTCGATTATGATATTAAAATATGCATGGCTCGAGAATTGCAAACTGATACTCCATTTCAACTAGTAGTGGAGATTTCAAGGAAGATTGAGGGTGTTTTAGGAGAGGAAATGGAGTCTAAGAAGGCCAAAAGGTCTCGAAGATCTGGAGGGTTCAATGGCTTTTACTCTTCAGCTAGAACCCATTATAGCGGAGGCTCGAGCAGTCGGTCAGCTCAGTCCGCACATCAGATTACTCGGGGTGCTCCAATTTATAGTGCACCACCGACACGAGATTCTTACAGTGGTTATTCCAGTTATCTGGCATAGACTCAGTACGAGCAGCCGCGACCTCAGAGGGGCTGTTATGAGTGTGGTAATACTAGGCATATCATGAGAGATTGTCCTAGACTTGGGACGGGTGGATTTCATCATAACACTCCAGCTACAAGCTTTATTCCGGTTGATACTCCATGTGCACAGTCATCTAGAGGTGGAGGACAGGCGGGTAGTGGGCGCCTAAGAAGTGGAGACCCGACCCACTGATATAATCACTATGATTTGGCTGGGGCCAATACACTAGATGGTGTCGTTGCAGGTACGATCCTGATTTTATTTTAAAGGATATTTTTCTTAATTTGATTCAGTTTTGAATATTGAGGCGAGTCCTCCTATTATGCTCCACTTATGGTGAGTTTCGTAAATTGTGACCCACTTATATGTGTATCCCTGATGGGAGATTTAAAGATGTGAACCTGTGTCTGTCACTTTATTTTTGTGCACCATTGAGGGCTATAAGTCCAAAAGAAAAAATTTATTATTTAATACAGTGGGTTTAATGTGTTTCGGAATAATTGATTCTAATTTTTATGAATTATACGCCCTACCGGTATGAGGGTTCATTATGTGTTGTGAAAATTGTTTATGAAATGTATTGAAAGGAAGAAATAAAGGAAATTGAAAATTTCAGTTGGCATAATGTGCAACATAATTGTGATTCGGATTTGAGGACGAGATCCTCGCATTTTTACACTATGTGAAATATTTAAACCGGGATGCAAGCCGTGGTAGAAGTTATGTAAGGACGAATTCCTTATGGTAAATGTTTATGAGTTTAAAATTCTCCCTTGTGAAATTTAATTTGTGCAATAATATTAATAGGGAGTCATACCGGTTAGGCTTATTTGATAATGCTTGTATATTTTCTGTTTATATTCAGCCATTTTCGTGCTGTAAATATTGAGTTTTAGCCTATGAGGTGAGTGCCCAGGTGGCATTAAATGTGACTCATTAATCCGAGTAAGTAATCATGAGGTCTTCATGCCTCACATTCCGTTGTCAGTGTTGTGAAAATTCAAATAAGGTGGTGGTTAATATGAGATTAATTGATGATGCTGGAATTAATTATGAATAACTTTTAAGACTAGAGATGTGGCGATGAGCATACATATGATGTGCTTCATGTCCTGATATCATTATGGTAATGCAATGCTTGTGATGCCGAGATTAATGTTATTGATATATACCCTGTAGTATTTTATTGGGTTGTGGATATGTTGTTAGGAGTTGTTTGGGTGTTACTCTGGCAGGTGGATAGGCCCAATTACAGGGGAGACTCTGCCGAAATTTTCTGAAAAAAATTTGGGAGTTAGAAAAATTTTGGGGGATAGAGATGTGCGAAAGAAGAGATAAGTTATGTTGTGTATTTGAGGGAGAATGATCCTAAGCGGGGAAGAATGAAATACCCCAGAAAAGTTGATGTGTGCATAGGCATGAGTTGCTATAGCCAGTTGAGAATAATACCGTGCGTCGAAGTGAAAATCAGGTATTTTGGAAATGAATGGAGAGCTAGGGATTTTTGCTCTAAAGCTTATAAGAATGGAGAAAAGAAATAATCTCAATTGAGATGGTATTGTCGGACCCGTGTTACATTGTGGGAATGTAAAATCACTCACTAGTATGTGTGCAAGAATATACTCAGTAATTTAAAGTCCTTAGAAAGATTCTTAGCACGTTCGAGGACGAACGTTTGTTTAAGAGGTGGAGAATGTAACGACTCGACTTGTCGTTTTAAGAATTTACGCCTCGTTCAATGACTTAAGGTCTCGAGCAGCTTCGCAATATGTATTATGACCTGCGGGTGTGGTCGAGTTTGATTTACTAAAGATTCGTAATTAAATTAAACGAACAATCCTAAATTTGAAGCTTAAATGGAAAGAGTTGACCGGAGAGTTGACTTTTGAGAAAACGACTCCGGAATGGAATTTTGATGATGTCAATAGCTCCGTATGGTGATTTTGGACTTAGCAGCGTGTCGGAAAAATTATTTGAAGGTCTATAGTGGAATTAAGCTTGAAATACCGAAAGTTAAATTTTTGGAAAGTTTGTCCGGGGGGTTGACTTTTTGATATCGAGGTCGGAATCCGATTCTAGAAATTTGAATAGGTCCGTTATGTTATTTATGACTTGTGTGAAAAATTTGAAGTCATTCCGGATTGATTTGATATGTTTCGACACAAGATATAGAATTTGAAAGTTCAAAGTTCATAGATTTTGATTTGAGGTGCGATTCGTCGTTTTGATGTTGTTTGATATGATTTGAGGCCTCGAGTAGGTCCGTGTTATGTTATGAAATTTGTTCATATGTTCGGACGGGGTCCCGAGGGCCTCGGGTGGGTTTCGGATGCTTAACGGATCGAATTTGGATTTGGAGGAGGAGCTGAAGCAGTTGGGTTGCTGGTGTGATCGCACCTGCACGAAAAAAGGCCACAGGTGTAAGCTCGCGGATGCGAGAAATGAGTCGCGGAAGCGGAAAATTCATGGGCTGGACAGGCACCGCGGGTGCGAAAAATTTGTCGCGGATGCGAAGGCCGCAGGTGCGAACAATTGGCCGCGGATGCGAAAATTTGGCCGCGGATGCGAAGGCCACGGGTGCAAAAAATTCGCCGCGGATGCAAAAGCCGCGGGTGCGAAAAATTTACCGTAGGTGCGAAGAAATCACCGCGGATGCGAAAATCACTGGGCAATACAAAAACAGAGGGGTTCCGAGCTTTTGCCATTTTGGGGCATTTCAAGCTCGGGTTGGGCGATATTTGAGCAAGGTTTTCACGGGAAAATATGAGGTAAGTCCCTTGTGATCATTTCTACTCCATAATATTAAATTATCATCAAATAATTCGATTAGATTACATATTTTTGAGGTGTAAATTGGGGGTTTGAACTTAGGGATTTGAAAATAAAAAATTTAGATTTGGAGGTCGAGTTGTTATTGGAATACGATAAAATTAGTATGGTTGAACTCGTATCGGAATGGGTGTTCGGATTTCATGAAAATTTTGTTGGGTTCCGAGGGGAGGGCCCGTTGTTGACTTTTGTTGACTTTTTGGAATAAAATTTTATGTCGACGCATTATTATCCAGAATTGTTTTCGATGAATTTTAATGAAGTTATACAATTAATTTGGATAGATTTGAGCTATCCGGAGGTCAATTCAAGCAAGAAGGCTATTTTGGAATATCGGCCTAACTTCAAAAAGGTAAGTGTCTTGCTTAACCTCGAGTGGGGGAATTACCCTTTAGACATTGAGTCTTATGTGCCATTTGTAAAATGTGAAAAGTCGTGTACGCGAGGTGACGAGTACGTACTCGGGATTATACGTGCAAAAATTCATTGAATTAAAGTCTTAGGCATTTTTGTGTAGTAAATTGGGAAATTATGAAAAATTATTAAATCATCTGTTTGCCATGCCTAAATCCTTATTGTTGAATTTGTTTTTATATGATAATTTGATGTGATTGTTACTTGAAATATTTATGAAATTTCGTGAGTATTGTTGGTTTAATATTTCTTGAAAATTAATTCCAATATGAATTTTTCTCTGCAAATAATTAATTAAATGAGCTTAAGAAGAGGTATTTATATAATTATTGAAAATTTGAATTTAATGAAGACTTTGTTTTATGTTGAGTAATTTCTATCTCCATTGATTGCTTTTGGGTGTTATATACATTGTGTGGAGCCTTGGGCTATTTGTTGTGAAATTAATTGATTTTGTCATATTTTTGGAATTTGGTTGTGGCCATTGGGCAAATTGTGATAAAAATATATTTTATTATATTGCTGTGATAATTTTCCGTGTAAATTGTTGTGTTGTGTGAGTTGTTATTTTGGGGAGATAAGGATGGTATTTCACCATTGATATTATGTGGTTATAAGGGTGTCATTTCATTGTTGTATTTGTTGGAATATTGTCTGAGCGGAGCGATAAAGGTGGCTATAGGAGCGATAAGGGTGGCTATTGATATTGTTTGGGCGGAGCGATAAGGGTGGCTATAGGAGCGATAAGGGTGGCTATTGATATTGTTTGGGCGGAGCGATAAGGGTGGCTATAGGAGCGATAAGGGTGGCAATAAGAGCGATAAGGGTGGCTATTGTTAGGGACGATATGTGATGATGTGGGGTTGTGGTGTTGACAATTTTCATGTGATTTTCTTCTGTTTATTTTTATACCTTATGCAACTTGTCTTGTTGTGAGTAAATTAATAATAATCTGATTTATGTTGAAATTGGGAGCCTATGGCTATTGTCAGGCAGTTTATAAAATGAAATGTGGGCACGAGGTGCCGTGAATTGTGATATAAAATGGAGATATTGGCACGTGAATTATCTGTGCAGTTGTGATATAAAACGTCGGCACGAGGTGCTGTGATGAAATGATAATGATATTTGGCACGTGAATTGTCCGTGCAGTTGTGATATAAAATGAGGAGACAAGGTGCCGGACAGATATGATGATTTAATTATGGGCACGAGGTGCCGTTGAAATACGAAAATGGGCTGAGACCCATATTTACGAAAAATATAAAAATGGGCTGAGACCCGTATTTTGATAATTTTGAAATGAGGTGTCACATGGTGATTTTTTAATTGAAAAAATTATATTCAAAATATTTATTTGGAAGGAGTTTTACTTAGAAAGTATTATATAAAAGAATTGTATTTTGAAAGATATTTATTTGAGGAAATTGTATTTGAAAAGATTTATTGAAAGAATTATATTTGAAAATAATTATTTGAGAAAAATTATATTTGAAAGAGAGTCATCTGGAAGAACTATGTGAAAGACATTTATTTGAAGGGCTTGATTTAATTGGGTGTAATTGTGTTTATTAATTGTTGAGTGATATTAATGGTATTCTTGTTGGCTTTTGTGCATATCACCGGTTGTTTTATCCTGCCTTTATGATTATTTATTTTCTATTATTTTGTATATTATATTGCACAGGTTATTAGACTAGTGAGTGTCTTGACTGTATCTCGTCTCTACTCCATTGAAGTTAGTCTTGATACTTACTGGGCACCGCTGTGGTGTGCTCACTCTACACTTCTGCATTTTTGTGTAGAGCCAGGTATTGAAGATAACGGACTTGAGCAGAGTTAAAGCGGGATCATAAGGATTCAAGGTAGAACTGCTTGGTTGTTGCAGTCTCTTGGAGTCTTTTCATTTCATTGTACTGTTAATTTGTAATCAAACGGTATTGTATGTTCGGTCCTCGTGATCATTCTATGTCTTCAATTAGAGTTCGTGACTCAGTACTACCAGTCTTGGGAGGTTGTATATTGTAATTATTTTTGCTGTTAGTTTTGATTATTTATTTAATAAAAAAAAATGGCTTCAAAAATATGCAATGAAAATCGGCTTACCTAGTCTTAGAGACTAGGTGCCATCACGACTCATGTGGTGGGAGTTTGGGCCGTGACAATAAGGATAAGCAGCAGAAAGATAATCATAGCCTCAATTAAGGGTGAACAATTACAGAAGAGATAATTATAACTTCAAACAAAGATAAGCAGTTAGGAAACGATAACATGGCAATAGAAGAGATACCGATTTCAGTTAAGGCACAGATGAATCAAATAAGCAACAAGAGTGGATCATGAAGCAATTAATTCTAATTAAAGCAGGTAGAGGTGAAACTAGTAATTAAAAAACGTATTCATAATATGACAACTGCATAATTAGTGAATACAAGGACCTACGAACCCTAAAAGGCCAATTTTTCCCAAATAAGTCTGAGCACGTGCTCGTCACCTCACGTACACGGACTACAATTAGCATAGAAGACTCAAATCCTAAGGAGTAGTTCCCCCACACAAGGTTAGGCAAGATACTTACCTCAAAGAAGACAAACTGATACTGTAAAATAAACTTCTCAGGTGAAATGACCTACGGACGGCTCAAATCTAACCAAAATCACTTCAAAGAACAAATAAACTCATAAGAAATTATTCCGGATCATAAAGTCTCAATCTTTATCAAAATCTAAAAATCGATCCAAAAGTTGACACCCTGACCCGCACTTCGTAATCCGACAAATTTCATAAAATCCGAACACCCATTCCGATACAAGTTCAACCATACTAAAATTATCAAATTCCGATACCAATTCATCCCTCAAATCATGATTTTTTATTTTTGAAAATATTTCTTCAAAAATCACCATTTTCCTCAACTCAAAATACAAATTAAATGATAAAAATAAAGATAAAATCATAAAATATAATAAATACTAGGTGAAGAACACTTACCCAATCGATTTGCTTGAAAACCCCACAAAGAATCTCCCCAAACCGAGGTCTAAAACTCAAAATATTAAAAATAAATGGCCAAACCCTCGACTTATATGATTCTGTCTAGCACTTCCGCATCCGCGGACAAATAAGCGCTTCTGCACAACCGAATTTGCGAGAAATGTTTGCATCTGCGAACCTAACTTACCAGGCGCAGGTCCGCATCTGCGGACAATATAGCCGCAGCTGCGGCGCTGCAAAAGCGATGAAAGGAGCGCATCAGCGGACTTCTTCGCACATGCGATCACTCAACCGCAGAAGTGGCCTTCGCACCTGCGTGCCAGCATCCACAGAAGAGGGCTAGCTACCAAACCCTAAAGATCGCAAAAGAGACCAGGCTCACGCAAAAGCGGAGCCGCACCTACGTTCCAAAAGGTCGCAGGTGTGAGACACAAGAACCAGACGTGAACTCAAGCATTAGAATTCATCTGAAGCTCGTCTGAAACACATCCGGGGCCCCCGTCCAAGCATACAAACAAGTTCCATAACCTAACACGAACCCGCTCGAGGCTTCAGATCACATCAAACAATGCCAAAACTATGGATCGCACCATAAATCGAACTTATGAACTTCCAAATCTTCCAACTTCAAAATGCGTACTGAAACCTATCAAATTAACCCGGAATGACGTCAAATTTTGCAGACAAGTCCCAAATGACATAACGGAGTTGTTCCAACTCTCGAAATCGTATTACGACCCCGATATCATCGAAGCCAGCTCTTGGTCAAACCTCTCAATCTTTAAAATTTCACCTTTTTCAACTTTCGCCGAAATACTCCAAATTACCCTACGGACCTCCAAGTCCAAATTCGGACGCAAGCCTAAGTCCAAAATGACCATACGAAGCTGTTGAAATCATCCAAAAACTATTCCGGAGCCGTTTATATAAAAGTCAAATTCTGATTAACTCTTACCGCTTAAGCTTCCAAAAATTGAATCCCTCTTCCGATTTGACTCTGAATCATCTGGTAACTTAATTCGACAACGCATGCAAGTCAATACTCATAATACGAAGTTGCTCAGGACCTTACGTGCCGAACGAGACTTAAATTCTCAAAACGACCGGCCGGGTCATTACACAAACCCAACATATATTCCTAACCTTCTATGGGGGCCCAACTTACTGTGTCGTGATGGTGCTACTGGCACATATACAACACATCCCAAAATTTGTAGATGAGCAATATTTGGTTCATGACCAAAAATTAATTATGACGGAGAATATTTATTATAGTTTTTCTGTATGAGGCAAATAAGTGATGTTGCATGCAGGATAGCATGGACCCAAACAATAGTGAACAATTTTATTTTCATAAGTAGTGGTCTTGCTATCAATTGCAGGCGTTTAATAAATAACCCTGCAAGGCCATTTTGAGTATAAATATAAACTACAAGATGTTCAACTTTTATCCCAATCATCAAAAACTTGAGATGAGAATTCTCCAAGTGTTATAAAAAATAACCTTTATAGGATAATCTGAGAATTGTGCCCTTAATCGAATTATTTGGGCTAATAGCTGTACAAACGCTAGGTTGCGAGATGATAGTAGGCACACATGAGACCATCGTGAATATGCATCTATTAGGATAAAATATCTAAACATATATATGCTCTAAAAAGGCTGGGGATTCCATGCCAATCTTTATTGGTGATGGTCTAGTGATCATTTTGCCTTGATAACAAGCATCACAAGAAAATTCATCATTTGTAAGAATCTTCAGGTTCTTTAATGAATGCCCATTCGAAATTTCAATAATGCATCATCATTATTGATCTAGGATGGCCTAAGTAGTCATGCCAAAGCATAAAAGTATTTGAATCAGTAAATTTCTAGTTTATGACAGAGTGTGCTTCAACTGTACTGATATTTGAATAGTATAAGCCAGAAGATAAAGTTGGTAACTTTTCTACAGTACACTTTTGGCCAGAAATATTCTTTATAATACAAAGATATTCCATATTTATTTCATCTATTATCTCAACATGATATCCATTTCAGCGGATATCTATAAAATGCAAAAAGTTTTTTCGAGACTTGGAGAAGAACAATGCATTGTCTATATAAGTTTTGTTCTCTTAGACAGAAATATAGTCGCTCTTCCGGAGCCTTCAATCAACTTATATTTTAGTAACATTTTCTTTTTCGCTATACAAATAAGAAAAGTATTTCTGATCTTTGAATATGGAATGAGTTGTTGCACTATCAATTACACAAATATCTTCATGATTGGTCTTTGATCCAAACATAATTAGAAAATTATCCAAATTCTATGATACTTTTAAAGTATTTGCCCGAGTTGGCAGAGTCCCTTGCTGATAATGTGTTATAAAATAAAGACTGTAAAGTAAATAAACTAAAGACAAGTATATAGAGAGATTGATATATTATTCAACTTCAAACTGATGTACATAATGAACTGAAAACTCCTCTATTTATAGAAGAAAGGAAGCAACTACAAGGCTTTTCAGGAAGCAGTTGCAAAGCTTTTCAGGAAGCAATTGTGAGGCTTTTCTTGAGCTGCTTGTAAGCTGCTCGCAACCTGCCTGTTTAATAAGAAGTTGTTGCAAGTTATTTCATTAAGTTGCTTGCAACCTACCTGTATCAGCTCATTGTAGATATGGATAATCTTCTTCAGGAATATTATCTATAGCGGAATAATAAATGGACATTCACAATATAATATTTTCTTAACACATTTCAAATTACTTTGTTTTGTTGAGAGAAAACTCTTTTTCTTGGCTCTTTCGGCCTTCCTCCCACCTCTTGGAATATTCTTCAAAATTTGGCACATTTAGGGAAATTTTGCTTTTTAGCCATTCCATTACACTTGTTTAATAGTACTAGTAAGGGATAGTTCTGTTGTGCATGTTCCCAATAACACTATTACCTAAAATTAAAGTTATAAAAATGCGTACCATAGAGTTAGATAGAGTTCTCATCTCACAAAGGATACACAAGTTATTTTTAAATCACCTAAAGTCATTAAAAAATATAATTTTATTGGTCCCACCTATTACTTGAAAATTAAATTTTAAAAGGAGTTTATTTCATGATCATGTTGTGCTAATTAGCAGAAATTATAAATTTTTTATTTAACTTAAAAACATTAACAATCTTCTTTTATTGTAATGTCAAGTTATCTAACACTCATTATACTCCGTAAGTCATTTATTAGATCGTCAATAGATTTGGAAAACATGACTAATGCCGTTTTTATTTTCCAAAGCAACATTTATCTATGATTTTAGCTTCAATTATTGATTATGAAATTTCATACTACTGCTACTTTATAGGAAAAAACAAATCCTCTGATGGGAAGAGGTTTACATTTAAAAAGAGAACTTTTGAGAGCACATATGTCCAAATAATTATTTGTATAAATATTAACTATTCAATTTAAGTTAATACATACCAAATTAAAGTATATTCTTTGTATGAAATTTATGAGGTTAACAACATAAAAAGTACTACCACTTATTAGCCCATGGAAAAAAAATCAAAATATTTTACTCCTATCATACTTTCTAAAACTTTGAATTTTGAACTTACCATTTTGAATTGTTTTTGTTACTCCAATTAATAAATGTTCATAAGAGAGAAGATAAATTCATCAACAGAAGTCTAGTCCTTTAATCTAAAAGGTAAGATATACGCGTAAAATAATCGAGCATAAAATTTAGTCTTGTTTTATTTCGTATGATTGTTTTGAATATTTTTGTAAAAGAACGAAATCTTTGTACGAAATATTGAATGTGAAAAATAGTAAGATAGCCAATCCATAAAATAAACAAAGGGCTGGACTACTTAGTACCTAATAAGTACAATATCTTGAATGCACAAAAATTGTAAAAATTCATAATTGTTCCTATGTCAGGCGTAACAAGTTGATCATGAACTTATAGTATATGCTAGTTATGATTAGCCCGGGCTGTGCCCCGGCCCAATAACCACCAGCAAAGCTGCCAAGTTTTAGCATCTTCTATGATTATTTGAATCTGTTGATTCTAGAAGTTGCATGGTGTTTACAACTAAAGTATCAATTATGTTCAACTATGTTTGCTACCTTATTGTTTTGCAAAAGAATAACTATAAGTCCAAAACTGGTTTGACTTTTCAGTAGTACTCGAAAATTAAATTATGTTGCTCCGTAGAATGTGAATTATGACAGAAAGCAACAAGCATTATACTGATCCCAACAGTGGATAATGGTGGAAACACAAGCAGGTAAAGGATGTTTCCATTGACCATCTAAACGAAAATCCTTATAACTTGCTACAAAATTGTGCACTTGTCCAATTTATCTTGTCCAAGTCTCCTCTAGTAGCCAAGTTATCTTATTCCATGTGATAGAAAGTACGTACATTGGCCTATCTGTTGAAAAAGTAATTGTTCGCGAAAACTCACAAAAAGTCTGCATTCAAAAGAATATTGATCTGTCATTAACTATATCTTAATCTCAAATATATGTTTTGCTTAGGTAAATTTGTTCAACATGAAACCTTTTGTTGAAATTATAGAGCACAATGGAAGTCCAAAGTCGGGTCAAACCAGAGAGGATGCCTCATCTTACATTCATCACTGCCGTTATTGTACACAATGGTCTGAGTAAGATAAGGATGTGTTATTCTGTTTCCGAAGAGGTTTTGAGAAGTCTTGAAATGAGTAGCTGGAAACATTTTACTGAAGTTGTTTTCATCACCCATGAGAGGGCACCAACATGACAGTAGCCAATTTTACACAGAAACTTCAGTTGAAGAGCATGGTGTTCACACAATCCCTACCAATAATGAGCAAAAGCAACAAAACAAAATACGCGACCTTTAGAAACAATATGTCGGTGTAAACGGTTATATGCCGATGTAAATGAATATTTAGAAACCGACTAAACCGACATAATCGTACCGTGCCGAACCTATTTTTAAATTTTTTTAATAAAACTGTATGTTTTTATATAAATCTATAACTGTACCGATAATTATGGTAGATTTTTTATTTTATAAAAATAAACCAAAAAAATATTGAACCGTCAAATTAAAAAAAAAAAGATTTTGTAAAATATTTTTATTTTTTTTAAAACTAATGCATATGTAGTCCACTGCTTTAGGAGAGTTTTTTTTTCCAGTTTTTTAAATAAAAAAAAATTCAGTTTTTACAAAACAAATACTTTCAAAAAACTGAAAAGACTTAAAAATATATATTTTGCAAATTCCTTTCTTTTTCTAGTTTTTACAGAATATATATTTTTTATTTTTTAACAGTATTTTTAAAAAATAATAAATTTCAGGGCATTATTGATCTATTTTAAATAATACAAGGATATTATTAGACTCATTTTATAACGGCATGGTCATTTTTGAATTTAAATTTAGACCGGGGTTATAATTGATCCATTTCGGAGAAAGTCATTTTTGGGCATTTTTCCTTTTATTTATTTACTAAAATGTACGATAGCAATTGAAGTAATAATATACAAAAACAGGGGCAAAGATATTTTCTATAAAGCAGACATATCAGGGAAATACAGTACAAATGAGGCTGACAATATGGATCCTGAGAATGCCTAAGAAGTTTTAAACATTTACAAAACTTTGTGATGGCAATTGGGGTAATAATATAAACAAGGAGTGGCAAATATATTGTAGATAAAGCAGGCATGTCAACGAAGACAACCCTGCTTCACCTCGTGCACTCCCACTTCTTCTAATATAGTAGAAAAGAGAACTAGTAACGGATAGCCCGTATTGTGCATGCGCCCAAGCTCAAATAAACTAATGCAATTCAAGTAAATTGTTAAATAATTTGTTTAAGGAATATTTTTGAGGAAATAAATATGATTTTTCATGCGCAAGTTTTTAATAAATTTTATCAAGTTCACGTCCAAACACAACTTAACTTGCAAATATAATTTATTTTACTTATAATTTATCTTTAAATACTTCTTTCTTCAACCTCAATCAAATATTATTTGAATGCTTACTAAATTTTAAACCAAACCCTAGCAGATATTATAAAATAACTTGTGTTAGACTTTTTTATTTTGAGGAAAATGAGGTATATAATAAATGTTTCTAAGATCCAACATTAAGCTATAGCAATATTATTCTCTTAATTTATCTTTAAAAGAATGATAATGATGCAGTAAGAGAGTCAAACTTTCTAGTTTTTATTTTATTTTCATTATGATAATAATTCATTTTCATTAATACAATAATACAATTCTAACCCTTTAAATCCCAAACACTTACCTAAGTATTATTTTATTATTTTATCTTCTTAATATTACTCCCCAGTATCTGTTTAAGGCATCAGTGTTTTTAAAAATAAAATCATCTTCTTCCTCAAGCTAAAGCCTAGAGTTTAATATTTTTATTGCTTATATATTTTTCTTTTTAATAACTCCATTAGTGTCGTCTGGATCCCAATTAAATATTTCTTTTTTCTCTTAAATCTTCTGCAAAATTCCCTAAGCTTTTGCTCCATTTTTATAAATTTATTAGCATAATGTAAATGCCTTTGTTCTATTTGATTAGGGAATGTTTCACCAATATCATTGTAAACAAACTAATAGCTCCAACAATATAATATTACACTAAATTTGCACCAATTAATACTTGATTTTCAACTATTGAAATCAATCATTTTAGATTTTTTTTATGTCACTATTATGTGCCTAGTTCATTTTACTTGTATATAAATTGTTGAATAAATTTATTTACTTCTTTTGGAATAAATATCTTGTGTTGCTTCTAGAGTATTAGGTTTGTATGTTGTTTTTTATAAAATTATATTTTCTCTAATCTATTATAAAAAAAAACTTTTTACTATCTTATATTACTTCCAGTGTATTAGGTGTCTTGTTTCATTTTTGATAAATTTTGTATGATTTATTGTAAAAAATAAAATAAAATTGCACTTCAATCAAAATTGACCTTAAACTGTCTGATAATGTTTTTGGACAACAAAAGAATTAGTTCAACATTTTCGTCCATTGAAACTTTGCAAAATAACAAGCAATATAAAATCTAAATTATAGCTGCGAAAAGAGAGCCAGAAAAATGCTATGTCCGTTCGTTCATTTTGGTTTGTCCACCGTTTTGCACCCCCTTCAATAATAGTAATAAATAAAGTACATAATTTATTATGATACCCATATTAATTAATGTATAATTTTAATGAATTTAAAAAATTATTTAGGATGAATAATTAATGCTAAAGTTAAAACAGGATAAATAAATTATTATTTTTTTAATACGTGAAAAATAACAAATAAAAATAAAAATTTATTTTTAAAATAATTGACAACTAAAATTGAGCGAGTACTGTTTAACATGATTGAACAACGAATTCTCCAAGTCTACTAACTTCACACAAAATTAAGATAATCTAAAGTAATAAAGTGATAATTCAGGAGTATAAAATACTGCTAGGTGTGACATTGGAACATTCAAAAGAGGGCCCCACATGAATATGAAGTGTCAATTCCAAATATACTACTGCTATGAACGCGTGGAATGGGGCCGTATACTTTCAGCAAACTCATCCAATGTGTCCAAGTGATAATGCTATAAAGTACAATATCTTAAAGCATATAAACACTGCAATTCCGGAAGTACCCTCGACAACAAGCAGGCATGTTGACGGGGAGGTGCCTGCTTAGAAAGAGAAAATAGATCTTTTAATTTTAACCCATTTCAGATTATAAATAGGAGGGATGACAAAATTTATGTATAAAAGTAACTTATATTAACTTAATTAAGTTTACCAACAAAGGTTGTGGCGGGGGGGTACGTACTTCTCCATCATTCAATAATGATTTCGGGTTCGAGCCATTGTATATATATAATCGTTTTTGTTAAGAAATACTTTACTCCTTCTAGGCTCAAATCCGAATTTAGTCGGGGTTTAAACGCGGGTACCCAAACGAATCCGCATATTTAACGAGTTTTGTACACAAATACATGATCTAAATCTAAGTTATTGGATTTGTTTGAACTCGAACCTAATATCATATTATCGCCCCTATTCCGCCTGAAACATAGCTTAATTTCTTGTAACAGTCTTTGTTTTTATGTGATCATCCTTTTTCTAATCTAACTTGCTTTGTTGCTTAATACTTGCTTGTTATTTTGATTAGTCATGTTTTCCTTCTATGCTTAAATGTAAGATTCGGAATTGTTATTATTTATTTGAGCAATTAGATTTAACATCCAAACAGTATTGTGATTTCAAATGATTAGTTTTGCATGAAGTGTCAACGTGACGCAAAATAGTTTTCGGTCTGCAAATCCTTTCTTTAATACTGTGACAGATATTATGTCTAAATATGAATTGTATTAATATATTATGTCTATTATGTTAATGACCATAGGATATTCAAAATCGAACTGAATCGATGGCTTATTGGTTTATTGATATCGGATTATCGAGGTAATGGATGATGAACGAATTGAGCTTTTATAATTAATGGCTTAACGATTTGGGGCAGATTAATTAATTTTCTTATCGGGTAAACCGTTAACCTGTTAAGAATTTTTATATTTAGACTTTTACCCCTATGTATATAAAGTGTTATTGAAACCAATCCGCCCGTTGTCTTATTGGATTATTAGCAGATTACTACATTTATAATGCGATAACTATTAAATCGAACCGTTAAGCGTGATTATCTGCCCAATAAGCACCCCTAAATGACCATTCTAATCATGTATTGAGAAGAAGGGTCACATCTTGTAACACACTATATATATATATATATACACTCTTCAGCAAAAACAAAAGAAACTAAAAAGCTTAATTTGTCTCATTTATTTAATTCATAACATTTTAATTTGTCTTGTTTTATGTTTTCCTAATGGCAAAATACATAGAGAGACGCATAAAGTTGGCCTCATATGTCTATCTTAAACTTCAACTTACCAGGTGTCCATATAGACACTTTATGTTGGTTTTAGTGAGTAAACACAGATGTCTGGAATGTATAATGCTTGAGAGTCTAATGGTGTCAATGAATATTTGAAAACCGACTAAACTGACCGAACAGTACCGCACCGAACCGATTTTTAGTTTTCTTTTAAAGAAACCGTACGTTTTTTTATAAATCTATAACCGTGCCGATAATTAGGGTAGATTTTTTATTTCATAAAAATAAATCGAAAAAATACCGAACCGTACCGAATAAATTTTTCATGTAGAATATTTATATAGTAAGTTTAAAACTAATATGTAAAGCATTAAATTTTTCGTTGAGCCTTGGAATTATGAAAACTGTTACAAGCCAACAAGTAATTAAACTCAAAATACTAATTCCTAAAATCTATTATGCTACTTATACTTAAACTAAGTTATTTCAAGTATCTTTATTAGCAAGACACAAAGTATTCTAGCGATTATGAGTAGCAAACTACAATGTATTGAATATATTTCCTTTCATATAATTTAGATTTATCTTTTTGAATATTCAATATAAACTTTATTCTTGAGTCTCAACTTGGTTAATATCTTTTATTTTCTTTGCTTTTACTTGGTTTCTTTTACGTTGCTGTCGAATAATTGATGGATCTATACTTTAGCCATCTTTCATGTTTTTTAAATTCATCACCCTTTAAACAGTAAAAAAATCTAGAAAGTTTTGCTAAGTCCTATAAAAGAACGTATGTTATCTACTGGTGACTTTAAATGACATTTAAAAAAATACCGAAAATTAACCGAACCATGCCGATGTGAAACCGACATAATTGAGACGGTTTCGAAAAGTCTAATTTTGATATACATAATAGAATAACCGAAAAATTAGTATGATATAAATTTTATAAAATAATCGGCCGAACCGAACCATTGACACCCCTACGTGAGACACAATAGTTCCTACATGGATAAATGAAGCAATCAGAAGTTAACACGTAGACTACAAGTGGTTAAACAAAAAATAGTGATAAATAAAAACGAAAATAAAAATCCAAAAGTAGACCCCACCCAACTTATGACGTGTAATTGTTAAATAAAAATTGTCACCTATATTTATATTTTAAAAATAAATATAAATACAATAAGAAAGAAAAAACTTAAACCCTTCTAGCTTCCTCATTCCCGTTCCTTCCCATCATCCC
>AWOL01S0014572.1:0-29139 GCA_000715115.1 Nicotiana otophora
TCTTCAATAATAAGAATAACTGATGGCTCTTATCGGAGGACCTCGATATGAACCGGCCCAAGGCATCTATGTGCCCAGTTAGCCTCTGAACGACCTTTACATTGTCCACCATGGTGATATCTTCTATAGCTTTGATTTTGTCGGGGTTGATCTCGATCCCTCGGTTGGACACTGTGAATCCAAGGAACTTCCTGGATCCAACCCAGAATACACATTTTTCCGGGTTCATCTTCATATTGTATTTCTTAAGTATGTTGAAGGTTTCTTACAAATGTTTCAAATGGTCCTCTACTCGCAAGCACTTAACTAACATATCGTCAATGTAAACTTCCATTGATTTTCCTATTTGTTCTTCGAACATCCGGTTAACTAGGCATTGATAAGTGACACCAGTGTTTTTTAGTCCGAATGGCATTACGTTATAACAGTAGGTACTGAATGTAGTGACAAAGGAAGTTTTTTCTTGATCGCCCGAATCCATCCGGATTTGGTTGTACCCGGAATAGTCATCGAGAAATCTGAGTATCTCATGCCCGCCCGTTGCATCGATCATGTGATCAATGTTAGGCAAAGGATAAGAATCCTTGGGACACGCCATGTTCAAGTCTTTGTAATCTACATACATTCTTAATTTATTTCCCTTTTTAGGCACTACTACTATGTTAGCTAACCAATCCGGGTACTTAACTTCCCGAATGAAACCTTTTCTAAGGAGTTTGGATACTTCGTCTTTGATGAATGCATGCTTGACTTCGGACTGAGACCTACTCTTTTGTTTAACCGGGTGGAACTTCCTATCCAAGCTTAGCTTATGAGTGGTTATTTCTGGTGGGATCCTTGTGATGTCTAGATGGGACCAAGCGAAACAGTCTACGTTAGCTATAAGTAAATTAATGAGTTTTTTCCTGAGCTCGGGAGTTAACCCCGTGCCCAGATATACCTTCCAATCGGGCAGGTGTTCGATCAGTATAACTTGCTCCAGCTCCTCGACCGTTGATTTGGTGGCGTTGGAATTGTCAAGGGTGATGAATGACCTAAAAACACCGTAATCATCTTCCTCGCCCACTTCTTGCTTCTCCGGTTTGGTAAAGGCTGGTGTCGGTGATTGCTATTTAGTTTCTTCCTTACTAATCGATTCCGGGTTCTTTGAGGTCGAGAGTGTGGACATCAGGATCAGCTCGTCGACCGTGAACATTTCTTTTGCGGCCGGCTGCTCTCCATAAATCGTCTCGATCCCTCCCAGTGTGGGTAACTTCAATGCTTTGTGTAGTGTCGAGGGTATTGCCCTCATGCTGTAAATCCATGGCCTTCCGAATAGAGCATTATATCTCATATCTCCTTCAATCACATAGAACATCGTTTCCTGAATGGTCCCGGCGGTGTTCACCGAAAGGGTTATCTCCCCTTTAGTAGTTTCACATGCCATGTTGAATCCGTTAAAAACTCGGACTGCAGGCACTATTTGGTCTTATAGACCCAGCTATTTTACGACCCTCGATCTGATGATATTGGCTGAGCTACCTGGATCAACTAATACACACTTAACTCAAAATTTACTTATGAGTACAGATATTACCAGTGCATCATTATGCGGTTACATGATGACTTCAGCATCCTCATTGTTGAAAGAGATGGTCCCCTTTTGGCATGTAATCTCGGGTTCGTTTTTTCCTTGTAATGGACACCTTAGTGCGTTTTAGCATTGGACCCTGAGGGACGTCGACTCCACCAATGATCATGTTGATGACGTGCTAAGATTCCTCTTGCTCGGTCTGTTTGTTGGAGTCCCTATTCATAAAGTGATTTTTGGCTCGATCACTCAGAAATTTTCGGAGGTGCCCATTATTGAATAACCGGGTCACTTCTTCTCTTAGCTGTCAGCAGTCTTCGGTCCTGTAGCTCTGAGTGCCATGATACTTGCACATCAGGTTGGGGTCTCTTTGGGGTCTCGGTGACTCTTTTAGACCTGCCACTAGTTCTGATGGGATATACGAACCCGAAAGGGGCTCCGAGCTGATTATCCTCGACTTTGATTTTCGATTGGTACCTGTTATGGACGTCAGCCCAAGTTACCGTAGGGTGCTCTATCAAATTCTTATTCAGCTATTGTGAATCTAAGGAGCTTTGGGGGTTGAGTCTTGAGTGAATGCCTGAACGGCCCAATTGTCCGCAACCAGAGGTAGGTCCATTCGTTCCATTAGAAACCTCGACACGAATTCCCTGAGCATTTCGTTATGTCTTTGTTTTACTTTAAAGAGGTCTGATTTTCTGGTCTCGACCTTGATGGCCCGGCATGAGCTTTTATGAAGGCATCTGAAGGCATAGCAAATGAATCAATGGAATTATGGGGTAGGTTGTGATACCATATCATTTCTCCTTTCGACAAGGTTTCTTCGAATTTTTTCAGCTGAACCGGCTTGATTTCATCATCTTCTAAATCATTTCCCTTGATGGCACACGTGTAGGAGATCACGTATTCATTTGGATCCGTGGTTCCGTTATACTTTGGAATTTCGAGCATAAGGAACTTCTTCGGGATTGTTTTCGGTGCTGCGCTCGGAGGGAAAGGCTTTTGGACTAATTTCTTGGAATCCAGGCCTTTCAATATGGGGGGTTCTCCTGGGATTTGATCAACCATGGAGTTATAGGCCTCCACTTCTTTGTCGTTGTCTTCGATCTTCTTTTTCCCCATTTCCACCCGCTTTATCAATTCCTAAAGCATCTTTATTATTTCGAGGTTGGTCCCGGGTTCAACTTCATCCGGCCTTTCTGTGGTTGGTTCATTTCCTCGGGTGTTTTCCCGGGATGGTTCGAGCTCAACTCTGCTGGGGGCGCGACTTTGGTTCTGTAGCTGGGCTATCACCGCCTGTTGAGCTTGTAATATTTCGAAGATCATATGCAAATTGATCTTATCGCCTTCGCCGTCGTGCATACCCCGGACTATTGATCGGGCTCCTTCGCGAATGCTATTCTCGAGGTCGATAGGCAAGTTTGCGTTGATGGCCACATACGAGTTGGTATCGATTGGGTCTGCGACCGGAACTCCGTTAGTGTCAACAAGGGGCACCTCATTGCTGGGCGCTATATTGTTGTTCTCGCCATGGTGGTCAGACTCAGCATCAACGTTCAAGTGGGCAGATTGAGAGTTTGACATTCTTAAATTGACCTGAAATTCAAAACTCAAAGAACTAGCGTAGATTAGAGTGCGTTATGGAAATTTGTATCAAATTATACCTATTATCCTTAGCCCTACAGTGGGCGCCAAACTGTTTACCCTTAAAACGGATAACAATTGAATTTATATGGGGTTTTTAAGATATGTGGATTAATTCAATACAAGTGATCAATAACGTTAGATTAAGCAAATAAAAGACATAATAAATGGCCAAACCAATGATAAGAGTAATCCCGAGCTCGGTTAATGGCTTAACGAGGAACCTGCCTTCGGTTCTGAGCTTGCACTTATGAATAAAAATAAGAACTTTGAATAACTTTTAGAAATAGAGAGAATAAAAGTAAATTATCTAGGTATGCGTGTTACAATGTTTCTAATGAATAATAAGCTTCCCCTTTATATAATAGGGGAGTTTTACCCCAAGTACAATTCTAAGAAAGGTAAAAATCTTTCTTTTCGCTAATCACTGATTTTATGCCGATACGGGCCGAGATTCACGCCATGATATCTGGTTGGGCACGGACATTATGGCCCTTTGTTAGTCGTGTGCGGTTGTTTGGTAATGCTCTCCGAAGTTTTGTTCGAGCCCCGAAACGAGGGGCTGCCCTCTCTGATTTTGATTCCTCATGGTCACGTCCCTGCTCCGTTTGCCTCATAGGGAAACCGGGGTGCTCAGTGGGCTCGGTTTTACTCGTAGACAGTAATCCTCTTTTCACTTTTGGATTACTAATGACTTATTCATAAGTTATTAACTATTCAATGTATCAAAATGGTAAATATTTGAAACAATCATGATATGCTTCACTCGCCTAGATGCCCAGTAACCATCTTATAGTTATATAATAAATTTACCAGGTTCCATTCTTATATGCATTCCTCTCATTTCCTAATGGATTTCTTGTTATTTGTAGTTTTGTACATTCCATCTTGATGATTCAACCATGGGCCGGGTTTGAGAAATGTTTGTTCAATCTGAGCCTTTCGAAGATTTGAATAAACATGTCATGTATTATCGATCTCCTATAGAAATTCCACCAACTCCGACGTTTCTAACTTAATCTTATAGTATGATGCATTTTAAATTTTATTAAAGTCGCTGTGTCAGTAAGTTTTAATATATACAAACAATTCGATATTCTACTTTTGCAGTTTATATTTAAACAAATGGCATATGTTGTGGGGCCTAGTTACAGTGGACTTTGTAATTTAATGCACTTGTGATTCGTGAAGAATCACTATTAAAATTTAAACCCGACATAACCCATAAAGCAAGCAACGTTTCTTGCAATTTTTGTTGCCAAATTTAATGGCCTCTACAAGATTTGAAGTAGCAAACATTAAAAGCTGAAAAAACATTATGGAGATAACGCAAACGACACACAAGGTGCACAATTCTTTCTCTCAAATATGTACACCTTATAAGAAAGGGGTGAAAAATCCGTATGTTATAATGGTATATGTAGTGGTCAAAAATAACACATTATCGACACGTGCTTGATCTACTACCA
Source organism: Nicotiana otophora (assembly GCA_000715115.1). NCBI lineage: Eukaryota > Viridiplantae > Streptophyta > Magnoliopsida > Solanales > Solanaceae > Nicotiana > Nicotiana otophora. The sequence goes on from AWOL01S0014572.1 coordinate 4,684, forward strand.
AGGGAAAGTGCTTTAAAGAAGTCAAGATCAAGTGTGGCTATAATAATTTAGGCTATTTAGGCTAGTTGTATAATTTGGCTCTACTTAGCTTCCTTACTAGCTATGGACATTTTGGTCTTCCTCTCATTTTGAAAGGGAAGCTTGATGATTGATTGATAAACATAGACCAAACCTTGAGATGTTTAGGGTATCTTTATTTTCTCTTTTATTTACCATATTTTCTTAGATTATTTATGCTAGGTTAATCTTGTATGAGTTCATGTTCATACTCTTGGATTATCTTTTGTATTCGAATGTTAATTCCTTGTTCTAATTGATATATCTACAAGGGGCTTTGAATTGCATTCTTTACTTAGCTTAATCCGTATTACTTGTTCTTGTTTCTTTCTAGATTAGTGTTTATCATAGGAATTCAAGGGGTTTAACTATTTCATAGTTAAATTCTTGTCTTTTACTATACTCTAATCTCCTATCTTTTTGATTTCGTGTATTTTTGCATTATCCACATTTTCGATCCGATTCCGTATTATCTTGGTATTAGAGTGGAGGTTAAAGATTGTTCTATCAATCTTTGGGTCTTTATTTTGATTATCATCAAAATTTAAAAAAAAATAGAAAATCGAAAATATTTCCAAAAATAGTAATTTCACTATTTATCCGTGTTCTAAAAATAGTAATTTCACAATCTGGGAGAGTTTGGAGAGTGTGAGGATAGAACGAGGTCAAAAATTGAGCAAGGCTCATCCCAAAAACGAGATAAAAATAAGTGAAGGTCGGCCACCGACCAAGTGGGTCCCATAGGGACTGCCTGCGCACTCTCGCAAAAACGCGAATATCTCTCTACTCCGATGTCGTATCGACAAACCGTTTAATCAAATAAAAACTAAACTCATAGATCTTCAATTTTGTGGGTATTTCATCCATTAATTCCAACGACAATGGGAGAAAAGCTCAGATACATTTGACCTAATGTTCAGCATATTTATGAATGTAACTTGTGATGACCTTTGCAAACTTTTGTTCCATAACTCGCTTGACTTCAAAACATAACACACGACTATGATACGACTAAAATAACTCATAGAATAACTTTCTTATCATGTTAATTACCCTAGTATCACCCTAGAAGTACATGTTATAATATTCCCAACTGATCGACTTTTGACGAAACTTATTTTCTTCAATTCGTTTAGATTCTAAGCCTTCCAACCCTCTTGGTACTTGGTATTCATAATCTTAAGTATTTGTAACCTCCAGGTTAACATGATTAGCTTACTTTATGTACTTTTAAAGATGATCTAATTTCTTAGCTTACATCATTTGACTTGCGACGTACGTTTACGTACGAAAACATGGGGTGTAACATTACTGATGTCCAAAGAATATCAATAGTTGGCTCCCTCTGAAAGAAATATTCGGTGGCCCATATTTGGAGTAGTAAGTTGCAGCCGTTGAAAAATCATATCCTCTAGAACATGGTGACAATTCCCGGAATGTCTCTGCCAATATCATAGGAACAAGGGTGACTTGTAGATTCCATCGAAACGTTGTCAAGACCAGGGGAAGCAGGTTAATATTGATTCCTCCCTTTCTTTGCAGGAAAACTAATAATCCAAGCAATGCCAGATAAAATGTTAGGGGGCGGAGACTCTCCCATACTGCTTTATCGCATTGAAATTCTTCAAGGTGCCACTCGTAACTTTTTCGGTGTCCGAATCTGTCGAACAACTGCTCTAAACTCATCCATCCATCTTCAATGTTTCTCAAATTCTGTTGTTTGTCAGGCTCAATGCATGAAAGAATCTGTGGTCAGGCATGATAAATGGCAGTATTGGTTTTCGCCTGGTAAATGGGAACTCCGTGAATCTAGTGATTTCCTCGAGTGTTGTGCTAATTATGAATCGACAAACTTGAAAACTACCTTAGCTGGGTCCCAAAACTCTATCAGTATCCTAGTAAGGTATTTGTCGGCACGTATGTTCATCAAGGCAGTTAGTAATACCAGGTGTGTTCTGATCTCGTCTTCATGCTCCCGGTGAATATTTCTCTACCACTTCTTCAGCTTGTGTGGTACACCCATGACCATGTTAATCTCGGGGACATTGCAGTTGTAGTTCTGGTAGTAAGAAATTATCTAGATATATTTCCGGCGGATCTTCCGAGTATGCCGCCCGATAGGGATATCGATTTTGGTATTGATTTATTGCCGGGCACTTAGCCCATTTCAATTCTACTATATCGTATGGCCCCAGTGGAGTTGAAGGAGTTAAATGAGCAGTTGCAAGAGTTGCTTGATAAGGGCTTCATTTAGCCTAGTGAGCCCCCTTGGGGGTGCTCCAGTCTTGTTTGTAAAGAAGAAGGATGGTTCTATGCGCATGTGTATTGATTATCGACAGTTGAACAAGGTTACACTGAAGAACATGTATCCATTGCCATGTATTGATGACCTACTTGATCAGCTATATGGTGCCAGAGTGTTCTCAAAGGTTGATTTGCGGTAGGCTATCATTAATTGAAGATTCGGGATTCGGATATTTTGAAGACTGCCTTCAGGACTCGGTATAGTCATTACAAGTTCCTTGTATGTCATTTGGGCTGACCAACGCCCCAACATCATCCATGCACTTCATGAACAGTGTATTCCAAACCTATTTTGACTCATCATCATTATGTCTATTGACGACATCTTGGTGTACTCCCAGAGCCAGGAGGATCATGAGCAGCACCTGAGGATCGTGCTTCAGACCTTGAGAGAAAAGAAGTTGTATGCAAATTTTTTAAAGTGTGAATTCTGGCTGGATTCGGTGGCGTTTTTGGGTCATGTAGTAGCGAGTGAGGGGATCAAGGTAGGTCCGTGTCACGCCCCGAATTTGAGGAGCGCGACCCACGCTCAACCGGGTAAACCTAGTCGAGCAAGCCCAATTTACATTAACCTCTCATCATTACTCATGCATGATTTACCATAACATAGTTAGATTTTGACTTTCATATTGAATAAATTTGGCTCAATGACCCATAAATTCTTTCTCATGATGGTTACACAACTTTATAAATAGTGGTAAATAGTGTGAACATAAATACATGATAAAACGCAAATCTTTAATTACATGACCCACAATGTATACGGAGCTTCTATGATAATAGATACCCAAATACATAAAATGAACTAGACCCAAACACCCACTAGAACTGTAGCAGGCTCACCATAAGTTGAGTAGTGAAGAAGATCCCTATCAAAGATCCACATTATCCTGTAGAAGTATACCTCCATCCGTTAAAAGATGCAGCGACCCCGGCAAAAGGGACATAAGTATATGTGGAATAGTACTCGTATGTAAGGCAGTCAAAATAACATATGAAAATACGGTAACTCAAATAAGAGGCAAAGAAAATACATCAAGAAACTACGAAACATCCCATAGAATCACATTTCAAGTTTTATTATACTTGCATGATTCTCAACTTCTTTTAGGATTAACTGAGCCATACGAACTATATGTGGAATACATAATATAATGTAATTGTAACATGTACAAACAAGGCCAATGAAAGTGGCACCTTCCTCCCTTATTTTACACATATACATTTTATAGATCGTCCTTAGTGTTCACATATCATATTTTACACCTATGCGTCTCATAGACCGTTTACAGTATCACCTATACAATACACATGTGCGTTTCATAGACCGTTCACAGTATCACCTATACAATACACCTGTGTGTTTCATAGACCGTTCACAGTGTTTACTTACACAATACAAATACATCTATTCAAGGACATGAAAATACAACATGAATATGATGAATCATGGTAACAGTAAAAGGTCTTAGATATCCGTTAACGTCAAGAAAATTTATTAAGAGCTTCCATTCAAATTTATAGATATTAAGTCGGGGATCCTCTATAACCACCTTCACACAAAGCGGCCCTGCCGCCTTACCCCAACAAATGCGGGTGGAGGTGTATCATGATACCACAATCTATACACAAAGCGGCCTTGCCGCCTCACCCCAATATATGAGGGTGGAAGTGTATCACAATACCATAATCTCTACACAAAGTGTCCCTACTACCTCACCCCAATATATGCGGGTGGAGGTGTATCACAATACCACAATCTCTACACAAAGCGGCCCTATCGCCTGACCCCAATATATGCGAGTGGAAGTGTTTCACAATACCATAATATCTACACAAAGCGGCCCTACAGCCTCACCCCAATAAATATGGGTGGAGGTGTAACCACAATACTACAATCCCTACACAAAGCGGCTCTATCGCCTCACTCCAATATATGCAGGTGGAGGTGTAACCACAATATCAGAATTTGGATTCTCATAAGATAATAGTTAGTACAAAAGATTTCCTTTCAAATCATACCCTTTGGCACCTTTTATCTTAAAAAGAATATAAGTTCATAAGATTTCGTCATATATGAATTAGAATTCGATCATATTGAATCCGTACAAAACGTTCTCCACAAGGGGGGTATAACATAATTGAGTAAAAATAGTGAATCATTATGCACATGACCATATATATAAACCCAAAGCGACATGACTAGCGCTACTTTTGAGGTCGTTAGTTCCCGGATCATTGGAACACTTCATGTTCATATTCATACTCCTCATGGAGAAATACAACTCATTACATTAGCACATGTATGGTAAATTAATAAGTCAATTTCAATGGCACATGGCCCAAATACCTTTCCCATAACATTTATTGTCACTTAGCATAGGATATCCCTCTTCCACTTCATTTTATGCCCCCTTGTCATCTTAAGATCGTTAGCTATGTTCATGATTCTTGGGTACTTAACATCGAAGTCTTTACATTAATTATTTTAGAAGCATACATACTATGATTGAAGCCATTGGGACATACAACACCTCATAATTCTCATTTTGGCAAACGGCCGCATTTCATGTTCATACTATCACTGACTTGTACTTGCCATGAGTGATCACAGGACATCAAGAATATTTAAAATATTTAGGAACACCTTAGCCTCTCCTCATGAGGGCGTAGGAGCTTATAGCACATTGGAAACACAAATACGAATACGTTCATCTCACAAACTTTTCACACCATATATCACTTCATTAATATTTTCAACTACTTACATATCATTATTTCATTGGCTCCCTTGGCGATACATATTATTCTTCATTCATGGCACTGCGGCCGCATATCATATCCCACACTTTCATTTCTTTTCTTTCAAGGATTATCATCATAAACATCATCCTATAGAATACTCTTAAAATACCTCTCCCCAAAAAGGGCAATACACAATTTCAACTCATGAATATGTAAGAACTCACAACATATTGGAAATACCTACCAAGTATAGTATTAGTTGGCTGGGGAGTGGAGTATTCCATGGTCTATTTTCGGAGAGGTGGAAGAAATCAAGGAGTTGATAGTCAGGGGTAATGTGACAGTGGCTCACACTCTTAGAGAAGGCAACAGTTTGGCAGATCATCTTGCAAACTATGCTTTAGATTTTGAGCCTATAGAATGCCACTGCTTCAATGAACTTGATACACAAGGTAGAAGGTTGATGAATAATGACAAGATGCAATGTACATATTTACGAATAAGAGTGACAAGGAATTAGGAGAGGGAGGAGAAAGGCTCTCAAAAGAAAAGGAGGGCATAGGAGGAGAATTTACTGTACGTATAATGATGGAGTTTACACGGCATGAGGAAGAAATAATCGCATGGGATTGGTTTGACAAAAACAAGGAGGCACAAGATATGAATCTGGAACATCAAAAACAAAGCAAGGCAGTGGACTTTGCGATAGGAAAAGAGAAGGAGAGCACTGAAACCAATAGCTTGCACTTCAAGCTATATACAAGGGACACATGGATGCTCAGAATCTCGAGGAGAGGTAACGTACTGGTTTCTACATGTTAAAAGGAAAGAGTAATGAAAAGTGATATATGCAAAGATTTACAACTCACGAAGAAGATGGACAAAGAAGTAGAACTTGCGATATGGTTTTTCTACTTGTTGTATGGAATAACTATCTTTATTTCAAGAAGAATGCAAGGGAATAAAAAGGTCACCTCCATCAGATTTCGAATAATATATACATGGAGGAACACACATATCATGGAACACTTTTATGGAATAATGGAAAGAGTTCTGGATAATAAATATGCACAAATAATGGCATGCATATTGGAGAATAAAATTTTGGCAGCAGCTGGATTGGGAATGAGGAAAGGTTAGAAAAGGCATGCTAGACTGATTTTTGACACTTCAAAATGTCGAATACTGGACATAATCGCAGCAGCAGGGTAAACTACTAAAATGCTTTACTCACTCTTAGAAAGGACAAAGTGGAACAGAGGAACAACTGATGATATGGGCAATTCAATAAGCACTCTAAAGGAGAAAGGCATGGGGATGCTGTTGTTGAATGCTAAGGAGGATGAGGAGCAAGGCGATCTTAAATGGACCAAACTGGAAATATTTGCTAGTTGTACATATCAATCGATGCACTAAAATAAAAACTGCAACTGTCAGATGATGGATATGATGCAGAATAGCTTCCACACAAGAAGAAATATTCAGGAGGACGAACTAAAGTCCAGGAGCTAGATGATTAGTTATAATAGGGGATTTTGGTGCTAAAACATGGGATCCATGGATGCATTGTCGGCTAAAATCTCAGTGCATTTCACTACCACTAGATGGTGCATTTGGTGCTGCAGATCACCATGTTCAAATCCTTTGGGAGGAAGATATGGTGCTTTCTCTTTTTACACTAATTTTGTGTTCTTTTTTGCATGAAACTTTACTGTATCTATGCCTCACTATCTGCTACAAATTCAAATGGTGGTATTAGCAATTGATGATCATTCCCTTGAAGGACTACTAATAGTAGGCACAAGCATGGAAGCATGAAGAATTCAACCCACAATTGTAATCAAGCCAAATATGTGTGACCTGGGCTTTTGGCACTGGAAAGTTGGAACAATGGATGCATTGAGTAGCAAAATTCCAATGCACCTTATTGTTTCTACATCACAGAAATGGTGCAAACCAATGGTTAACAAAGAATGCTTCTGGGAATCATATCACTACTGCTGCAAACAGGGGAAAGGCAAGAGATAGCAGCCTAGAACTTTGGTCGAACTAATGTATGACCTGGGCTTTTGGCATTCAAAAAAGGGATCAATAGATGCATTGTGGAGTAAAATCTTAATGAATTTTTTTAATTCCACATCTCAAAAAGCTTTCCAGACATTGTATGCAAGAAATGACTGCTGGAGATTACACGACTCCCTCTCCAAATAGTGCACACTCACATATGTTCAAAATTGCTGGACTTTAGTTTCAATGAGCAATGCGAGTACCTGCACCAGAATTTGTGATAATACAGGTATACTACTGGATTATACACATCATGAGAAAGAAACAAACACGTGGTATTGGGTTTGTAGAAGCAAGGATGGACAGAACAAGAAGCTAGAAATTCAAAAACATGACAAAATAGTGGACTGTGCGATAGCAAATGTTATTTGTTTTAGGAAATGCATAGATGTGAATAGATTCTGGAAAAAGAACAGGGAAGATACACAACTAGATTCATTATGTTTACTTCTGGAAAAACAAAAGGAAGATGGCCAAAAATGCAACAAGCGTAGATTACATATGGGCCTCAATTGTGATGTCTTAATATGGCTAATTTTTATATCTAATTTTAATTGCTATAGTAGTTTGTAAATTGTAATATCAATGTCGAGCACATCGCCCAACATTGATAATAGGAACTATGTACGCGTCAAAATTTATTTCTTGCATTGTGTAAGACCTCCTGACATATCATTATTTTTGTTTTTCTATTTATAAAAAATAGTCCTAGGCACTTTGCCTAGTGGATTTGCTAAAATAAAAAAAAAGTTAGAACAACCACATTTGGACATGACTTGAGTACATAAGCTTTTGAAAAATTCTATTTTCGGAGTCAATTTAGAATAGTTGAACCAAGGCTCATTTCATGATCTTTCATACATCATTTCATTTCATTGGCGCTATTGGCCACAAGTATAACTTTCATTCTTGGCACACTGTCCACACTTTATATCCAATACTCACTACTTTCACTTTCAAGCATCTTTATAGATTATCGACAACAAAGAATCTCTAATCACAATATTTAGTACACATATGAGAAATTAAGAGTATTAAGCACCTTGAGATTTCTTACACAATTTGTCATAATAACCTTCACTTGAAACACGACTTGAAGTCATAACATTTTAATACCCAACTCATGCTTTGAACACATTCCCGAAGGATATTATCCTATGATAAGAGCATTCGAAATACATTTTGAATGTATACCTTTCAACACAAGCTTATTCGGAATAGTTAATTTATAATGAATAACTCGGAACTTGCAAGAATATCATGTGATTCAATTCTAGGAGAGAAGTTTAGCCAACATACCTTTCTTGAGCTTTCCTTTAATTACTACGATATTCCGGAAATTCTAGCAACTTCAATCTATTTTGAGACATAACAAAATTGAACACAAATTAGGAAGATATTCATGATTTTAGCTCACTTAAGCATTTTATCAAACACTAGGTGTGGAAATTTAACTATAAGGTTCTTCTACAAGATTTCCTTCACCCCACAACCAATTCAATAGCAAGAGTTCACCCATACTATTTCAATGACCTTCCCATGATCTTTGTTGGTACATACATACATAAAGAGTACCTCCCACACCCAAGAATTACCCTACTAATTACCCATTTCTAGTTCAATTTTAAAATTGAGAGTTAGGGTATAGAATCTTACCTCTAAGATGAAGACCTAGTGATTGTTCCTTGTTAATCTCCAAGTATTCGAGCAAGAATTGAAGAACCAATTGTTGAGGAACTCTCCCTCTCTCTAGGGCGCTCTCTCACTCTCAAAAATATCAGATTTTGCAAGAATAATGGTCCACAACGCCTATATAACGAAATAGGGTCGGGTTATAAAAATCTAGAATTGTATAGCCACACCGGATGGAGAACCGTGGGGCACGGCGCGGCAGTGAAAAATGTGCCCATAAAATATTTTTCGAAGTGTTCCGGAAATCCCCACAGGCGCGCCGCGGTAGTGTTACTTTCTGCCAGCTTTTGATAATTTGGTCATACCTTCTTGTAGGAGTATCCAAATGACAAACGGTTTGAAGAGTTAGAAACTAGACTCAAAGGGATTTAATTTGATAGGTAGATCACCTCCTAAGTCGTTATAGTTCGGTAGCAGCATACGTTTGAAGTAGGGTCTTGTGCGAATTGACACACGAATTCTTGCCATTCACAAAACTCCTTAGTATGTTCCAACATACCTTAAATATATATTTTTCATTTCAAAATAATGTGGTTCTATCCCATGGGTATCCTTTAATACTGGAACATGTTATTCCCAAATATCGTTGTCGCACATTAAAATCTTAAATCATTAGCAAATTTTAACGAGGGCTTAAAATCTGAAGAAGATTGAAGCAGTGCAGAGTTGGACCAAACCATCTTCAGCTATGGAGATCTGGAACTTTTTTGGTTTGGCAGGGTATTACTATAATTTCATAGAGGGTTTCTCATTTATTGCTGCTCCTATGACTAGATTGACCCAGAAGGGCGCTCCATTCAGATGGACCGAGGAGTGTGAGGATAGATTTCAAAGGCTCAAGACTGCTTTGACTATAGCTCCAGTGTTGGCTTTGCCTACGGGTTCGGGGTCTTATACTATGTACTATGATACATCGCGTGTTGGCCTCAGCGCGGTGTTGATGCAAGACGGTAGGGTTCAGGACAACTGAAGGTACATGAGAAGAATTATCATGTTCACGACCTTGAGTTAGCAGCTATTGTTCATGCCTTGATAATTTGGCGGCACTATTTGCACGGTGTCCCTTGTGAGGTCTATGCCAGCGACTAGAGTCTACAATATCTGTTAAAACAGAAGGATCTTAACTTGTGACAGCGGAGATAGTTAGAGTTTCTTAAGGAATATGATATCACTATTCTATATATCTCGAGAAGGCCAATGTGGTGGCCGATGCCTTGAGTCATAAAGCGGAGAGCTTGGGCAGCTTAGTATATCTACGGGTAGCGGAGAGGCCATTAGCATTGGATGTTGAGGCCTTGGCCAACTAGATTGTTAGATTGGATGATTCGGAGCTGAGTTGAGTTTTGGCTTATGTCGTTTCTCGGTCTTCTCTATATGATCGTATTTGAGAGCGTCAATATGATGACCCCTATTTGCTTGTCCTTAAGGACACGATTCAGCACGGCGATGCCAAGGAGGTTACTATTGGGGATGACAGTGTGTTACGGATGCAAGGCCGACTATGTATGCCCAATGTATATGGTTTGCGTGAGTTAATTCTTCAGGAGGCCCATAGTTTGTGGTACTCCATTCATCCGGATGATGCTAAGATGTATCAGGACTTGAGCCAGCATTATTGGTGGAGAAGAATGAAGAAAGACATAGTGGAGTATGTAGCTTAGTGCCAAAACTGTTAGCATGTGAAGTATGAGCATCAGAGGCCAGGTGGATTGCTTCAGAGGCTAGAGATTCCCAAGTGGAAATAGGAGCGAGTTACTATAGATTTTGTTGTTGGGCTCCCACGGACTCAGAAGAAGTTTGATGTAGTATGGGTGATTGTTGATAGGTTGGCCAAGTCGTCTAATTTTATTCCAATGGTGACTACTTATTCTTCAGAGCAGCTGGCTCAGGTCTATATTCGCAAGATTCTCTGACTTCATGGCATGCCGGTATCCATCATATCTGACTGGGGTACGCAGTGTACATCGCGACTCTGGAAGGCTGTACATCGAGAATTGGACATGCGAGTTGAGTTGAGTACACCATTCCACCCTCAAATGGATGGACAGTCCAAGCAAAATATTCAGATATTAGCGGATATGCTTCGTGCATATGTGATGGAGTGCGGTCGTTCTTGGGATCAGTTCTTGCCGCTTTTGGAGTTTGCCTACAACAACAACTACCAGTCAAGCATTCAGATGGCTCAATATGAGGCCCTGTACAGGAGGCAATGTCGGTCTCTGGTGGGTTGGTTTAAGCCGGGTGAGGCTAGGCTATTGGGGTACTGACATGGTTCAGGATTCTTTGGAAAAGGTTAGATTGATTTAAGCTTCGCACAACCTAATCTAAATAGAAGAGTTTTGTGGATCAGAAGGTTCGCGACGTTGTATTCATGGTTAGGGAGCGGGTATTGCTTTGGGTTTCGCCCATGAAGGATGTTTTGAGGTTTGAGAAGAAGAGCAAGTTGAGCCATATGTATATCGGACCTTTTGAGATTCTTGAGAGGATTGGAGATGTGGCCTACAAGCTTGCACTGCCACCTAGTATAGCTGTGGTTCATCCAGTGTTCCATGTCTCTATGCTCCGAAAGTATCACAGTGATCCGTCCCATGTGTTAGACTTCTGCTCAGTCTTATGTTGAGGAGCCGATGGCTATTCTGGACAGGCAGGTTTGAAAGTTGAGGACGAAGAACATTGCTTCAGTGAAGGTTTAGTGGAGGGGTCAACTAGTCGAGGAGGCGACTTGGGAGACGGATAATAATATGCGTAGCCGTTATCCTCATCTTTTCACCACTTCAGGTATGTCTCTATACTCGTTCAAGGACGAATGCCTGTTTTAAGAGGGGGAGGATGTAACGACCCGATCGACTGTTTTGAGTATTTTAGCCTTAATCCCCTATTTATTGCCTCCTCTATGTTATATCAGGGTTATGTGATTTGTCGGGGGTGTTTGGTTTTTGTTCGGGTGAGTTTTGGAGAAAAATGGGACACATAGTTCCTAAGTTAGAGCTTTAAGTTGAAAGAGTTGACCGTAGTTTTACTTTTATGTAGATGACTCTAGGATAGAGTTTTGATGGCTGCAATAGCTGCGTATGGTAATTGTAGACTTAGGTGAGTGTCCGGATATTTATTTGGAGGTTCGTAGGTCGTTTCGACTTGAATTGGCGAAAGTTAGAAAGTTGAAGGTTTGGAAGGTTGGAAAGTTTGACTGGGAGTTGACTTTATTGATATTAGAGTCGGATTTCTATTCCGGGAGTTATAATAGGTCCGTCATGTCATTTATGACCTGTGTGCAAAATTTGAAGTCAATCAGAGTTGTTTTATTATGAATCGGCATTAGTTTTGGAATTCGGAAGTTCATAGTTTCAATAGGCTTGAATTGTGTTATGATTCGTAGAAGCGATGTTGTTTGATGTGATTTTTGTCTTCGAGTAGGTCTGAAATATCGTAGTAATTTTTGAACTTGTTGGTTTATTCGGACTGGGTCCCGTAGGCCCCAGGTGTGATTCAGATTGAATCCATAACCAAATTGGACTTAGTCATTAATGCTGATGTTGCTGGTTTTTGCTGTTCTGATTTCCTTTTGCGCGTTCGCGAAGGTTCTCCCGCGTTCGCGTAGTGTCTTTAGGGGCTGTTGGGATTATTCCCTTCGCGTTCACGGAGGTGAGGAAATTATTGCGAAGTTTGTTGGGCTTGTTCATCGCGAACGCGTGAGGTATATCGCATTCGCGTATAAGGAAGGTGAGGCTGGGGGGCTGAGGCACGCTTGTGCATCGCGATCGCGTGACCTTGGATGCGGTCGCATGTGTGGATGAAGCTTTTTCATCTCATTCGTGACTGGTTTCACGCGATCGTGAAGAATGTTTTATTGAGCTGGGGAGAATTGTTCTACGCGATCGTGAGTCTTTGTTCGCGATCGCAATAGAGGACGATTGGACAGCAGTTGTAAAATTTCAAAACAAGCATTTCATCTCATTATTCATTTTTGGACCTAGAGAGCTCGGTTTGTGGCGATGTTTCATCGTGTATTCAAGAAATTCATTGGGGTAAGTGATTCTAACTCGGTTTTGGTTATATTACACAAATCCATTGTTATTTTCATCATTTAATTATTGATTGGAGTTGGAAATTCGGGGAAAAATTGTGAAAACTTCTTAGGCTAAATGCTGGGGATTTGAAAGGTGATCTGAGGTCGGATTTGAGTAATTCTTGTATGGTTGGAATCGTTATAGACTGGGTGTTTGGATTTGGTAATTTTGGTCGGGTTCTGAGATGCGGGCCCAAGTTGACTTTTTGAGTTGACGTTTTGTTTCTTTGTAAAGATCGTAACTTTATTGTTCGGAATAGATTCTTATTGTTTATAATTATGGTATGAAGTTGTTTTGGCTAGATTCGGGCCGTTCAGAGTTGGATAATCGAGGAAAAGCTCACTAGTAGATTGAGTTAGCGTGTTTTGTGGTAAGTATCTTACCTAACTTTGTGTGGGAGAATTACCCCCTTAGGATTGGTGTTATTTTGTGATAATTGTGATGTGTGAAAGCCGTGTACGCAAGGTGACGAGTATGTACATGGCCTAAATGTGGAAATTACCGGTTTTAGCTATGTAGATTCCTTTCATGCCTTAATTGATTTACCTTAACATGTTATAATCATCATTACTAGTCTATCTTCACATGCTCTACTTGTCTTATCTCTTACTTGTTAATTGCCTTTCCATGTTTAGTTGAAGTATTGTTTCCTCTATTCCTTATTCATTATTTAACCGTTAAGTTCTTTACTTGAAGTTGTTATTTTTGGAATATCTTGTTGTTGAAATTGGTATTGTGTTATGAAGGCCATGATTTGCATCGAGGCAAAGTTGTAAAGTTGTGAAATACTATTCTTGTTGAGTTATTCACTTCCAGTTGTTATTGTGAGACTCTTGTGCATATTGTGGTTGAGCCACGGGCTATTTGTTGTGAAAACACTATTGTGGTTGGTTTCTTGGCAAGTTATAATATTGGACATTTGAGGTGCGATTTATGATACGTTGTGATATTGATACGCATGCAGTGGTATAAGGTTCTGGTGTTGAAATGCATGCGGTGAGATAAGGTGGGCTTGATACGTGTGTTGCTAGTTGGGGAACTACTTGAAGCCACGCGGTGTGATAAGGTGGGCTAAAAAGCGGGAAGCTATTTCGGGAAAAATAATTTTCAAAACTAAATGCAAGGCTCCCCCGGTGGTATAAGAAAAGATTGTGAATTGTTTTGTGATTTGAGACTACGAGTCAGTACTTCGGTAGTGATTCTTGTTGATACTTTCCTATTACTTCACTTGTATTTTGTTGGTTTGTTCCATCTCATAGCATTCCTTATTTTCCTTATGTGACGCATTATTTACCTTAGTTGAGTGTAGCTAATCTTGGTGTATTTCTTTATTATCTCATTTCTATTGCTATCATTATTTCACTATTATATACATGTCCAGCTTCTTATTTGTTCCAGTATGGCTTTGACCTGACCTCGTCACTACTCCACCGAGTTTAGGCTTGGCACTTACTGGGTATCGTTGTGGTGAACTCGTACTACTCTTCTACACATCTTTTTGTGCAAATCCAGGTACCTCCTACCAGTCCAGGCACTAGTGAGACGAGCCCAGTTCGGAGACTTCAAGGTATACCTGCCGGTGTCCGCAGGCCTCGGAGTCACCCTCTATCTAGACTATTTTCTTTTCTTATCCTTTTATAGAAACTGATGTATGAGGATATTCACTACCATCTTATAGAGCTTGTGACTTGTATTCGCTGGATTTTTGAAAGTTGTGTTATGTTGAGTTACAGAGTTTATTTATATGATAGTGGTTGATTTATTTGAAAGTTTTTATAAATTCTCAGTTAATATTGCATGTATGTTAGGCTTACCTAGTCTTAGAGACTAGGTGCCATCATGACATCCTATGGAGGGAAATTGGGGTCGTGACAGTTGTCCTCTGAAACTAGAGATTTATTAAAGAAGGTTCGGAGGGGTGTAAAAGATAATTCTCGTATGTTATTTGTGTGTGATTGTGTATGGCCAAAATTCAATAGGAAGATGTGATCGACATTGTATAAAGCAGTAACAGATAATTGTGATAACAACAATATTAAAAGCAGGCAAATAAGTACATGTTTGAGAGGTTATAGAAATATAAACAAGTAAGAAAAGTAAACATATATATTTTGAAAAATTAAGCACAGTTAGAATATAAACAAGCATCCCCAAATTTTAGATCTTGCCTAAATGTGCTATGGTCAGAACCTAAGTGTAGAATCCCCAACAGAGTTGCCATGTTATTGCACCCTATTTTGCACGGGTCAAAATAAGATTCAACTAGTGGTTCTTCTGATGTTGATAAAAGAGAGTCATCACATAATATTTAAGCTATATTAGGGTACCTATATGTTTGTATGATTGTTATCCTAATGGTCTTCTAAGCAGTGAGATTTGGGTAAAGGTTCTAGTTATTCAAAGGAAAAGTTGTTAGGCATCCCTTAAAATCTACCTAAGGTAGGGCTAGGTTTAGGAAAGTAAAGGTCTTACATTCTGCTTAGTTGGGTGCTTAAAGTTTGTAAAGTATTCTAAGTCTTGTTTAAAATCTACTATTTTGAAAAGAGGGTAGCGCGTGTATTTTGAAAGAGAGTTGCAGGTTCTTTAACATTTTGTAATCTATGAAAATTCTTTGGAAATGCTTGTGCTTACAAAGTTCAGAAGAAAAATCTTGGGAATGACTTCTACATTTTGAAAGAAATTTTGAATGTTTTATCTTTTGGTAATGTGGTTACTCATATATAACTTGGTGAAATAAAAGACTACTAGAAAATATACCATAGATTGGGATGGGTATACCTCATTTGAAAATCGATTTCAATCGGAACTTTCATTCAAAGCTCATTGAGGTTCGTTTGTACTCACCGGCTATGTTTGGTTTCATTTTCTTGAAAATCGACTTCATAATTATTTTTGCGATTTTATTCTTTTCAAAGAGAATTCGTTTTGTTTTTTGAATATGTTCGTATCCAAACTCACTGAAGATGGTTAGTGATAGTCAAACAAGATCTTTCATTTGTAGAGAAAATAAGTGATTAAAACATTAAACGTGTTAAAGCGAATGGAATTTTAGATTTCGATTATTTTACCTATGGGCCTTGGTTTTCGTATGTCTCCTAAATAATCAAAGCATCAAATAATATACAATAGCAATGTTATCTTCAAACAAACATATTCACATAGTTAATAAAATAACAATAATTATCATATAAAAATGAGAGGAAGGGAAAAGGGCTGGACTGTTGACATTGGGCCGATGGATAGTCAGGCCTAGCTAATTTGACACGAATAGAAGACTTCATCTAGCAGGAAGGTATTCAAGACTGAAACTGGGGTCCGAGTTTCAAAGAACTCAGCAGGCCCAATTCCAACATGCATACAAAAAAAATAAAAGATAATTAGTGAAAATCAATATGAGGAACAAAAACTTAAAATCACAGCAAGTAATAATAATGTAGTGGATCCAATTCTCATTTGTGTTAAACCTATAAGGATTAATGAGAGTCATTGACCAAGGTCTTGGAGTAAAAGCTTATTTATGGATAAAATCTCCCTTTAGACCCCTGATACTTTAGAGTTCATAAGAGTCTCAAGGACCCCGATCAGTGCTTGTGTTAGGGAGGGGTATCTCAACCACAAAGCAAGTTTCATACCCAAATTCCCGCAGCCAGTTACTTTCACTCTTCCATAAAGGTTTAGACACAAATGAGGTATCAACTTAGCAATTAAGATGAAAGCAGCAATGGACACAAAAAGGTAAGATACACAGAATTTCAACAGAAACTACATAAAACATTATCATTAGAGTGTAAGGATATAAACAGTTTAGAATCAATCACAACATTGACTTTAGCATCATAACCAAAAACATGAAGGCAAGCCACTGCAAGTAGACTTATATGGTCCAGTAGTATTAATGAGCTTAAGGTTGGTTATAGCATACATCAGGGCACTTAGGAAGGTTATCACACATATGTAAAACCAAGGAGAATTAATGGTAAACTATTAGTAAACTAATTTATGTTCAAAAGCGCCTAATCGAGTGATCTGAGCATTGGTAAGTGATATGGAATGATACATGCATTAGTTTCATTTATTCTATTGAGGGCTTAACATTTAGGATCCTTTACTAGGTTCATAGCACTTTAACATGGTCGAGACCTTACTTCACTGAACACATGTACTACAAACCTATTCCAGGCTTCTTTACAACAACCAGCAAAAATATCAAGGTGAGTAGGAAGGTCAGTTTATTCTAGTTCAAATTTAGTAGCATGATATCTAATTGTAGTCTGTCAAATTTCCAAATAATTCCATATTCAAGATTGAGTTTTTATAGACAAGGGCATCAACCAGATATGAGATAGTGGGTAGGGATGTTCATTCTTAGTGGATGAGAATAGGACTAACAAGTCTTAATCAGTTTACTTGAGCCTGTGATTGATCAGGTTACACCAGTAAAATTCCCATTTCTGAACCTATGTTACTAATGTTGTTAAGTTATTAAGGCAGACACGATTCGATCATCTTCTTTAATAAAGCAGTTTTTAATAAAAGAATACAGTAGTTTAGACATACAACTTTCTCAAATGAAGAGCATGTAAATGTTCAATGAGCATTACTAGATAAGCACAAGCATAGAGGTCAACAAGTCACTTAACCAGTATATAGTAAGGTTCCAGATGGTCACTACTACAAAGTTCATATGATAGGCATGACTTTAAACTATTCAATTAAGATCATTAAGTCAAATGTAAGTCATGAACTGTGGTGAAGATCATTTTATTTGAATCAAGATAGTGTGGTATAACATTAAAAATGTAAGGATCAATATAGCACAATGCATCAAATATGAACTCTTAACTGGATATTATGAAAGATATAAAAGCATAGTTCAATTAAGTTAGCTAAACGTGGTAGTACATCTGTTATTTAACTGATAGAGATAGAGCATACACTTAATTATCAAAAGGTTTTAGCTCAGCTAATGACAAAGCTTCAGCAGGACATATCCATAAGAGTATCAGTCATTGCATAAAATATTTATCTAGCTAGGTTATGGGAGATGACGTTTATTAACAACACAGACTGATCAGCAGTACAAAAACAATCATAACTTATTAGAAAATAATCTACTAAATCAGTGAAGATAGCATGTAAAAACATAAAATAATAAACACAGTTATAAGATAACTAATATATATCACAAAGGAAAGGTGATCAACAGAGAGAACATCAAGAACACAAAATAGCACAATTAATCAAAGATAGAGAGAGGGTCAGTATANATGGTTATAGCATACATCAGGGCACTTAGGAAGGTTATCACACATATGTAAAACCAAGGAGAATTAATGGTAAACTATTAATAAACTAATTTATGTTCAAAAGCGCCTAATCGAGTGATCTGAGCATTGGTAAGTGATATGGAATGATACATGCATTAGTTTCATTTATTCTATTGAGGGCTTAACATTTAGGATCCTTTACTAGGTTCATAGCACTTTAACATGGTCGAGACCTTACTTCACTGAACACATGTACTACAAACCTATTCCAGGCTTCTTTACAACAACCAGCAAAAATATCAAGGTGAGTAGGAAGGTCAGTTTATTCTAGTTCAAATTTAGTAGCATGATATCTAATTGTAGTCTGTCAAATTTCCAAATAATTCCATATTCAAGATTGAGTTTTTATAGACAAGGGCATCAACCAGATATGAGATAGTGGGTAGGGATGTTCATTCTTAGTGGATGAGAATAGGACTAACAAGTCTTAATCAGTTTACTTGAGCCTGTGATTGATCAGGTTACACCAGTAAAATTCCCATTTCTGAACCTATGTTACTAATGTTGTTAAGTTATTAAGGCAGACACGATTCGATCATCTTCTTTAATAAAGCAGTTTTTAATAAAAGAATACAGTAGTTTAGACATACAACTTTCTCAAATGAAGAGCATGTAAATGTTCAATGAGCATTACTAGATAAGCACAAGCATAGAGGTCAACAAGTCACTTAACCAGTATATAGTAAGGTTCCAGATGGTCACTACTACAAAGTTCATATGATAGGCATGACTTTAAACTATTCAATTAAGATCATTAAGTCAAATGTAAGTCATGAACTGTGGTGAAGATCATTTTATTTGAATCAAGATAGTGTGGTATAACATTAAAAATGTAAGGATCAATATAGCACAATGCATCAAATATGAACTCTTAACTGGATATTATGAAAGATATAAAAGCATAGTTCAATTAAGTTAGCTAAACGTGGTAGTACATCTGTTATTTAACTGATAGAGATAGAGCATACACTTAATTATCAAAAGGTTTTAGCTCAGCTAATGACAAAGCTTCAGCAGGACATATCCATAAGAGTATCAGTCATTGCATAAAATATTTATCTAGCTAGGTTATGGGAGATGACGTTTATTAACAACACAGACTGATCAGCAGTACAAAAACAATCATAACTTATTAGAAAATAATCTACTAAATCAGTGAAGATAGCATGTAAAAACATAAAATAATAAACACAGTTATAAGATAACTAATATATATCACAAAGGAAAGGTGATCAACAGAGAGAACATCAAGAACACAAAATAGCACAATTAATCAAAGATAGAGAGAGGGTCAGTATACACTTACCTTCTGCAGATAAGAAAACCAAACAAGAGTCATTTTGTTCGCCGTTTAGGAGTCCAAACCTAAAACAAATCACGTACAGAGATCAAACTCAAGCAGGAATGAAAAGAAGTTAGGGAGAAGCTACTGGAACTTAATACTTAGCCGAAAAACCTAAACTTTTTAATTCTTTCAATGTTTTGGCTGGTGATGTTAAGTGTATTCATATCTCTGTTAGGTAGAAACATTGAATGGCCTATTTAAAGTGGCATTCATACAACTTAGGGTTTCAATCGGTTCAAATAGATAGTGGAGAGTGATGATAGGGTAGTGTCATGCCCCAAAATCGAGGAGCGCGACCGACGCTCAACCGAGTGAACCCGACCGAGCAAGCCTGTTAGATTTTATTCTACCCAAACTTATCCACGAATGAAGATAATACATATTTTTATTAATTAGACAAAAAGGTGTTCATGTTCACAATACCAATTCATTACCAATAATTTCATCGTTTTTAGTTGTCTTAACTAGAATAAGTAATATAACTACAACATAACGTAGTTTGAATTTTCCAGCACCAATACACAACCCACACTATGTCTACGGAGCCTCTATAGATAAATAAGAGTACAATGATAATGCCGGCAACAAGGCCCCAGCTATACCTCAAATCGAATACATTAAGTACAAAAGATACATGACTCCGAAATGAAGTGGGGCTCACCGACTCAGCTGGGAAGAAGGTGTACTGCTATCACTGATCAATATCTCCTGCTGTGGAACCACCTGCATCCATTTAAAGATACAACACCCCCGGGAAAAGGGACGTTAGTACTATCGAATTGCACTAGTATGTATAACTAAACAGTCTCTCAAGAGAATGACAAATGATACAAACAAGATTATCATAATATCAATGAAAGCCTTAATTAGCATGAAATCTTAATTTAGGATCAAGACAGTGTTCAAATTAATTCTCATATCTCACGTTGGGAGATTCTTAGTATCGATATACCATTGTCCACAATACCATTATTCACAATACCATTATTCACAAAACCAGTACTACCGTACTCTTAGCACGGAGTTCGATCACGACCCGATCGGCTAGGCCATCTCATTAGAGACATCAACCAGAATTTCTCTCAATATCAATACTACCATCTTTAACACGGAGTCTGATCATGACCCGATCGGCTAGGCTATCCATTAGGGACATCGACCACAATCACAATTTCAAATTATAAATTTTTAGCACAATCACTACCATGTGTGTGGCATGGTGTCCGATCACGACCCGACCGACTAGGCTGTCTTATTTGAGACATCAACCTTTTTATATCAATCATCACATTTCGTATTACTTTCACCTCTTTTCATCATTGGCACTAATGGCCGTAATTATAAGATCATTCTTGGCACGTTGACCATATTCAGTATTTCATGCTCACCTTATCGATTTCAATTATCATCATCATTATCAACAATAAATACAATTCAAATCAAGGTGTGTAGTACACATGTGAGCAATTTAGAGTCTAAAGCACATAGAGATATTTCACAACATTTGGCATAATAGCCTTCATTTGAACTTGACCTAAAGTCAAAACATTATTCATGCACAACCCATATTTTAACACACCCTCAATTGGTAACATAACATGAATAAAGCATTTGGGATGCTTGTTGAACATATATCATTCAACTCAATCTTACTCGGAATAGCCAATTTCGTAATGAATCACTCGAGACTTACATAATTTACATGAATATCGTGGGATTCAATTCTAAAAGAAGAGTTTAGCCAACATACCTCACTTGAGCTTCCTTAAACTCTAAAACGTTATGGTATTCTTAGAAACTTTAATCTATTGTAGAAATATAACAAATTGAATCAAAATTTGGAAGATGATATGGTTCTAGCTCACTTGAGCATTTTATCAAACACTAGGTGTGCATAAGGTTTCAATGTCCTTTTTATGAAGGATTCCATCATCCCACAACCTAAGATTTACCATTTTTAGCTCAACAATCTTCCTATACCCTTTGATAACACATGCATGTAAAATAAACAACTCTCATGCCCAAAAATTACCTTGCGAGTTATCCATTTTCAGAAGATTTCGAAATTAGGGTTTAGGGTGTAGAATCTTACCTCTAGGATGAATATCTAGTGAGCTTCCCTTCTAAATCTTCCAAAACTTGAGTAAGAATTGAAGAAAATTATTGAAGAACACCTTCTCACTCTAGGGCACTCTCTCTCACTCTAAAATATCAGATTATGGCTCAAAAATGGCCCAAAGAGTGTATTTAACGAAATAGGGTCGGGTTTTAAAAACCCAAAAATGGAGCTCCGGAATAGTTATGCGGTCGCATATGCGACCGCATAATGGATATGCGGACCGCATATTGGTTGCATAATTGTTGATAACATGATCAAAAAAGTTGTCTGTGTATGCGGTCACTATGTGGTCCGCATAACTGTTATGCAATCGCATAATGCACCGCATAACATTTATACTGTCGCATAGTCAACCGCATAATTGCCTTCAAACTAACCCAATTAACTATCTCACTCTGCGGCCATTATGCGATCCGCAGAGTGATTCTGTGGTCGCATACTGGACCGCAAAAATGCACTATTCTGCCAAAAAGTTTCTTTTACTTTCCTCAAACACATAAGCCTAGTCCGTCACCATGAAAAATTATTGTCTTTGCAAATTTTACCGGGATTTACACTTAAGTTCTTTAAAATTTTCCGGGGTGTTACATTCTCCCCCGCTTAGGATCATTCGTCCTCGAATGAGGGTTCAAAACCTGTTATTAACATCTTATGCAACTCAGTTTGTTTCATACCACATTCGAGCAGCCCCAAATTTTACTAACTCCCAAAATTTTCAAACATTTCGCCAACGTTTCCTTTGTAACTAGGCCTATCCACCTGTCATAGAGCCCAAAAACACATCCTAACAACATATATGTATGCCAACGACGTAACATACTACAAAACAACACTAACTGTGGCCTCACAAGCAATTATATTACCAGCACGGAACACCCTTAACATCAAATGTACAAATCATATGTAATTTATAGAAAGCAACTCTTAGAATTTTTCATAGATCACAACTTTATAAATACATGGTCATTCAAACAAATAAGGATACTTTTTCTTCATTTCTTCCTCGGCCTCCCAAGTAGCCTCTTCAACCTGTTGGTTTCGCCACAACACTGAGGCAATTTCTTTATTTCTCAATTTTTGGACTTGCTGATCAATAATAGAAATCGGAATCTCTTCGTAAGTCAATCTCTCATTTACCTCAATAGTCTCGACCAGAACAATGAGTGTCGGATCTCCAACCACTTTCTTCAACATAGACACATAAAACACCGAGTGTACTAATAACATCTCAGGTGGTAGCTCAAGCTTGTACGCCACCTTACCGATCTTCTGAATGATTGTACGGTTCGACATACCTCAGACTCAATTTACCATTCTTACCAAATCGCATTACACCCTTCATGGGAAAAACTTAAGAATACCCAGTCATCTTCTTTGAACTCCAAATCCCTACGACAAACATCCGAATAGGATTTCTGACGACTCTGAGTAGTCTTCAACCGCTCCTTAATGATTTTAACTTTTTCCATAGCCTGATGCACGAGGTCTGGCCGTATCAACTCTGCTTCCCCAATTTTGAACCACCCAATGAGAGATCTACATCTCCTACCATATAAAGCCTCGAACGGTGCCATCTGAATGCTAGCATGGTAGCTATTATTGTATGCAAATTCTATAAGTGGTAAAGGATCATCCCAGCTACCTTTGAAGTCTAGCAGACAAGCACGTAACATACCCTCAAGCGTTTGAATAGTCCGCTCTGCCTGCCCGTCCGTCTGCGGGTGAAAGACTGTAATAAGATTCACCTGAGTACCCAAACCTCGCTGAAATGTCTTCCAAAACGTAGCAGTGAATTGTGCTCTCCGATCAGAAATGATGAAAACTGGGGTGCCATGCAACCTGACTATTTCTTTGATATACAACTGAGCATACTGCTCCGCTGTCTCGGTAGACTTAACCGGCAAAAAGTGTGCTGACTTCGTGAGTCGATCCACAATCACCCAAATTGAGTTAAACTTGCACGGAGTGCACGGTAATCCTACCTCAAAGTCCATATTAATCATTTTCCATTTCCACATTAGCATTTCTATGTTCTGTGCCAACCCACCGGGCCTTTGGTGTTCGGCCTTCACTTGCTGACAATTTGGACATCTTGCCACAAAATCTGCCACATTCCTCTTCATATCATTCCACCAATAGATTTCCTTAAGATAATGATACATTTTCGTAGAACCTGGGTGCACGGAATACCTAGAAGTGTGAGCTTCAGTCATAATTCTTTCCCGGAGACCATCCACATTTGGAACACAGAGTCGCCCTTTGTACCTTAGTGTACCATCATCCATGCCAAGAGAAAAGGCCATGGTCTTATGTTTATGAATCCCCTCTTTCAACTGCACCAATAATGGATCGTTGTATTGCTTCGCTTTGACTTCCACAACAAGCGATGATTCAGCTCTATTTAGCACAATTACCCTTCCTTTACTAGAGTCCGTAAGACGAACTCCCAAACTAGCCAATCAGTGAACTTCTTTGGCCAATGGCCTTTGATATGACTCCAAGTGTGCTAATCTACCCATAGATTTTCGGCTAAGAGTATCCGCCACAACACTAGCCTTCCCCGGATGGTACAAAATATCAATGTCATAACCCTTGAGTAATTCAAGCCATCTTCTCTGCCTCAGATTCAATTTCTTCTGTTTGAAAATATATTGAAGGATCTTATGGTCCGTGAATATATCAACATGGACCCCATATAAATAATGACGCCAAATTTTCAATGCAAATACCACT
>AWOL01S0014576.1:3865-17470 GCA_000715115.1 Nicotiana otophora
TATTTTATACCATCCAGGAAAGGCGAATATAGTAGCCGATGCCCTCAGCCGTAGATCTATGGGTAGCTTATCATATTTACAGCTAGATAACTTGTGAGATTCTTCAGCTAGCTAATCTTGGAGTTCGATTATTAGATTCAGGTGGTACCGGAGTTACTATTCAGGACACGGCAACATCCTCTCTAGTAACTGAAGTGAAGGAATGCCAGTATGAAGATCATGCGCTAGCTCACTACAGAGATACAACCCCTCAAAAGGAGAATACACCATTGGAGATTACAGAAGATGGAGTCCTCAGATATCAAGGTTGATTATGTGTTCCTAATGTAGTAGGGTTGCACCAGTAGGTTATGGGAGAAGCTCATTATTATGGTTATTCCATTCATCCAGGAGCGACGAAGATGTATCATGATATCAGGGGAATATATTGGTGGGACGGAATGAAGAAGGATATAGCAGAGTTTGTTTCTTAGTGCCGAAATTGTCAACAGGTTAAGATTGAGCATCAGAAATCCGGTGGATTATTGCAGGCTATAGAGATTCCGACTTGGAAATGGGAAGTAATTAACATGGATTTCATCATAGGCTTACCTTGTACCCAACGTTAGTTCGATTCTATATGGGTTATTATTGATAGACTTACAAAATCAGCCTATTTTCTGTATGTCAGGACTATGTATTCAACAGAGGATTATGCAAGGATTTACATTAAGGAGATAGTACGACTTCATGGTGTCTCTATATCTATTATCTCAGATAGAGGTGCTCAATTTACAGCTAATTTCTGGAGGTCCTTCCAAAAAGGATTAGGGACTCAAATAAGTCTTAGTACAATATTTCGTCCCCAAACAAACAGTCAGGTTGAGCGTACTATTCAAACACTAGAGAATATACTACGGGCTTGTGTGATGGACTTCAGGGGTAACTAGGATGATCATCTTCCACTTATTGAATTCACATATAATAATAGTTATCATTCCAGTATTAAGATGACTCTATACGAAGCTCTTTACGGACGAAAGTGTAGGTCACCTATCAGATGGTTCGAGGTTGGGGAAACCAAGTTAGTAGGACCAGAGTTGGTACAATAGGCAGTTGAGAAGATTAAGCTTATACGGGAAAGGCTATTAGCAACTTTGAGTCGTCAGAAGTCATATGCAGATAATCGACGATGAGACTTGGAGTTTCAGGTAGATGATTGGGTATTCCTAAAGGTATCACCGATGAAAGGCGTTATGAGATTCGGTAAAAAAGGAAAGCTTAGCATTCGGTACATTAGACCTTATAAGATCATACGTAGAGTAGGCCAAGTAGCATATGAGTTAGACTTGCCTTCCAACTTTGAGTCAGTACATCCAGTTTTTTACGTGTTTATGCTCCGCAAGTGTATTAGAGATATTTCTAGAGTCATTCCAATTGACGATATTCAGGTCACAGAGCATCTATCATATGAGGAAGCTCCCATTGCTATACTAGATAGACAAGTTTAGAGATTGAGAACTAAAGACGTATCTTCGGTTAAAGTACTTTGGAGGAACAATAATGTGGAGGAGATGACTTGGGAAGCTGAAGAAGACATGAAGTCTAGGTATCCTCACTTATTTTTGCTTTCGGAGGAGGATCGGACTGAGACATCACAGCCTTAGGTACATATATGGTACTTGATTCTTATGTTAGTTATTGTCATTGGTCGTGTGAGACCATTGGTGTTATTGATGATTGTGGCCCTGTGTGTCTTTGTGTTGTTGGGTTTTCTGTCTGACACGTTGGTAGTAGTATCGTTATAGAGGAGNAATTGTGGACCTATATGGCTTTGTATTGTTGGGGTTTTCTGTCTTACAAGTTGGTAGTGGTACCATTACATAGGAGACTCTTCCAAAATTTCTATAAATCTCTAGGAGTTTAATATTCGAGGACGAGTGTTTCTAAGAGGGGAAGATTGTTACACCATGTACGTCCCAAGGTAATGTATAATGAATATGAGACTTGTTAATCATGATTTAAATGAGTTTAAAGTCATAATGTGACTATATATGATGTTTGGACAAAACAAATAAAGTTTGGAAAAAATCGGATAAAAGTTGCGGAAAACCGACTAAGAATTTGCCTTATAACAAAGCTTTCTCAGAAATACATTTCGTATACTATATGAGGTCTTTTTTGGACATGTTATATACCAAATTGAAGGTCTTGGAATGTAGTTTCCAACGCTCTTAACCGTTTGTTTATACGACATACGGATAAAAAGATATAAGTATCGGCAGATGGGCGAATGAGAGGGTGACAAGCTAGCACCTTTTGACTTTTCAAACCAACAAGTAATGAAAACGGTTACAAGCCAACAAGTTATTAAACTCAAAATCTTAATTCCTAAAACCTATTATGCTACTTCTACTGAAACTAAATTATTTCCAATATTTTCATTAGCAAGACACAAAGTATTCTTGCGATTACGAGTAGCAAACTACAATATCTTTTTAAAATATTTAATATTCTATAGACTTAATTCGTGAGTCTTAACTTGGTTAATATATTTTCACTCATGTGATTTATAGTTTATTTATCTTTGCTTGGTTTCTTTTAAGTTTCTATAGAATAGTTGATGAAGTTATACTCTGGCCATCTTTCATATTTATTTTTAATTCATCACCCTTTAAACAGTAAAAATGACTCGAGAGTTTTGCTAAGTCTTATAAAAGAACGTATATTATTGCATTTAAAAAATATCAAAAATTAACTGAATCATGTCGATACCGAAGAGAAGCCGACATGATTGAGATAATTTTGAAAAATCTAATTTTAGATATACATAATAGAAAACCCGAAAAATTGATATAGTACAAATTTTATAAAATAACCGGTCGATCCGGACAATTGATACCCCTACCTAAGGAAGAGCCACATATAAATCAATATTGAAACTTGAAAGTCCTAAATAAGGCAGGTCTAAGTCTAAGGATGCTAAAGGAATTGTATTAAGCTTCAAAAATTGCACGTCCAAGTTGGCCAAGACATTTTTTACTTTAAAATATATTTAAATTATTCAACCGTAGGAATTGTGTGACATTCTACTTTATAAGGAATTTTGAGATCACAAGATGATTAAAAAATTCAAAAAAGTAATACGTACGTAGCTTTCGTTTTACTTCAAATTAATAGATAAAATTTGTAACGACCCGACTTGTCGTTTCAAGAATTTAAGTTTCGTTCAGCGGAATAAGGCCCTAAGCAACTTCGTATTACGTGTATTGACTTGCGTGCGTTGTTGAATTCATTTATCGGATGATTCAGAGTGATTTGGGACACTTGGTCCCTAAAACGGAAGGTTAAGTCTTAGGATTTTGACCGTAGTTAGAACTGTGTGAAGACGACTCCAGAATGGAGTTCTGTTAGCTCCGTTGGGTGATTTTATACTTAGGAGTGTGTCCGGACTGTGAATATAAGGTATGTAGCTGATTTAGGCTTAAAATGGCGAAAGTCGAATTTTTGGATATTTGGAACGGAAGTGGACTTTTTGATATCGGGGTCGAAATCCGATTCCGGAAGTTGGAGTAGGTCCGTAATGTCAATTATGACTTGTGTGAAAAATTTAAGGACAATTTGATGTGATTTGATAGGTTTCGACATCGATTGTAGAAGTTAAAGTTTCAAAGTTCATTAAGTTTGAATCGGGGTGCGATTCATGATTTCAATGTTGTTTGATATTATTTGAGGTCTCAAGCAAGTTTGTGTTATGTTATGGGACTGGTTGGTATAATTGGACGGGGTCCCGGGGGGCTTCAGGTATGTTTCGGGGTGGTTTCAGATCATTTCTGGTTGTTTCGGAACTGTTGTATCTGGTATCTGGTTTCCTTCTTCGCGAACGCGAAGAGAGTCCCGCGTTCGCGAAGAGGAGTTTGGAGGCCGCTGGATTTGGCCTTCGCGAACGTGAAGGGGTGTCTGAAGAACTTATGCGAACGCGATGGGCCAGTCGCGAACGCATAGAAGGAAGGAGGGGACTGAGCTTAGAGTCATTAGCCTTCGCGAACGCGAAGCAGTTGGGCTTGAGGGCTTCGCGAACGCGAGGGCTTAAACGTGAACGCGATGCTTGTCACGCGAACGCGAAGAAGAATTTGAGGCAGCTGAATTTTTGGCCTTCGCGAACGTGACACTTGTCACGCGAACGCGAAGAAGGCCTATCTGGATAGAATTAAAAGTCCCTAAAATGGGGGTTTGAGTTCATAACACATAATCAAATTGGGTGCTACACCATGTGCGTCCCAATGTGACGTATAATGAATACGAGACTTGTTAATCATGATTTAAATGACTTAAAAGTCATAATATGATTATATATGATGTTTGGAAAAAACACATAAAGTTTGGGAAAAATCGAATTAAAATTGCAGAAAAAACAACTAAGAATTTACCTTATAACATAGCGTTTTGAGAAATAAATTTCGTGTGCTATATGAGGTCTTTTTTTGACATATTATATACCAAATTTAAGGTCTTGGAATTTAGTTTCCAACGCTCTTAACCGTTTGTTCATAAAATATTTGGATAAAAAGATATAAGCATTGGTAGATGGGCGAATGAGAGTGTGACAAGCTAGCACCTTTTGACTTTTCAAAATTTTTGATAAATATGTTTTAACTCGTGTCTCTATCTCTTCATTTTACTTAGAATCTGACGAGAGGCACCATAAAAAAGGTCCTTGAGCTCTCTAATAGCTTTAAATAATACTAACATCCCGGGTACGAAATCGAGAAGCGATAACATTAGAACGATCCATACGACGTAAGTATCACTATATCACCTCTCTTTTTCTTTGTAGTTTGAGTTTTGGAATGTATTTAATAGTTAATAAAATTTCTAATTTATGTATTTAAGCTTTAAAATATCAAGAAAAGTTGATAAATTTGTTTCCTAAAAGTTAGACCTCACGGGACGGTAATTGAAAGTCGTGAGTTCGAGTTATTTAACTTGTAGTGGACTGTTTTGTGTTGCTTTTGGGCTGTCTATTGTGCTGCTGATTTATGGAATTTGGAAGGATAAAAATAGCGTGGAGAAACGCCACATGTAGTAGGGTAGTAGGTTGGTCGCTCGTCGTTGTAGTTGCAAGCTAATTGATAATTATTTGATTGGGTGTGTTATGGTATATTTGGGGTTTTTGTTGTATTGAAGGTTCCATATTGTAATTAGGTTGGTTTTGAGTTGCTGATTATGTTATGTTTGTATCTCTCCTATAGTAGGCTTGAGGGAGCAGTAAAATAAGGGGAAATGATGCCCGTTTTATTTTAGAATCGAGTTATCGTTTGAGATACGTAATATACTACCGCCATCTAAATTGTACGCGTATTTCTTTGCTATAGGGTTGGCACGCTAGTTGTCATAAGCTTGTTGTTGAGTTGTATTGACGACTTGAGGTATGTTAAGGATATCCCTTTTTCTTTTTGGCATTATCCAACTTATACAAACGAAACTAGCAAAATACGCAAAGTTCATAAATGACTCTATTCATAGAAATATTAGGGGTGTCTATATTCTTGATTCCCCGTGTGAATTATTATTATATCCTCTATTCATGAATCTCAGAAAAATACGTATTTGATAAAGTTTATCCAAAAATCATATTGATTTTATGTTATTCGAGAAATCTTATTAACGTATTTCTTATGCATTTCATGCATCTATACATGTACATTGGCCCATGACCGGAAGGCGTTATATACGCATATAATATATGTATATGGGATATGGAAAAAGGTTAAGGCGTTATATACGCTCCACCACCTGATCAACTGGTATACGTTGATGATTTGCCCATAGTGGCCGAGATGATATGATGGGATACCCTCAGAGGCTTGATGATGTTATGTATACCTATACCTATGCATGATACGATATTTATACGTACGTGCATGATATTATAAATATTTCAGGATTCACAAAGTTATTTAGACTCACAGGTGGAATTTTTTACCCCATGTTTCATCTATGTCTTTTATGTACTGATTTTCATGCTTTACATACTCAGTACATTATTCGTACTGACGTCCCTTTTTGCATGGGGACGTTGCGTTTAATGCCCACAAGTGCAGGTAGACAGGCTGACAGTCCCCCTTTTTAGGATCCTTGACCAGCGAGAGTTGGTGTGCTCCATTTGATCCGGAGCTGCTTTGAGTTTTGGTACGATGTATTTATATATATATATATATATCTTTTGGGAATGTTTTATCGCGTAGGTTGATCATATGAATTAGTAGTTTATTTCCAGACTTTGTGCATGACCTACACTTATTTCATATTTATATCTTAGACGAATGCTTAGAGGTGTTCGATAGGTAGAACTCGGGCACTCGTCACGGCCCATCGGTTTGGGTCGTGACAATGGGAGCTCGGTAGAAGGCAATTTTTGGAGAGATTATTGCATGGGTGTTTGGGGTAAGTGATTCTTATCCTGTTTTGATTAATTTCCATGACTATGTCTTTGAATCCATCATTTAATGAGTGAAATAAGTTAAAAAATTTAGAAAACCGTCTTGGTTTAAATTTAAGATTTGGAGATCGGTTTGCTATTGGAATTCGATAAAATTGGTATGATTGAACTCGTATCGGAATGGGTGTTCGGATTTCGCAAAAATTATGTCGGGTTTCGAGAGGCAGGTCCCGCATTGATTTTTGTTGACCTTTTGGAATAAAAATTTATGTCGGCGTATTATTATCCGGAATTATTTTCGGTGAATTTTAATGAAGTTGTACAATTAGTTTGAATAGATTTGAGATGTCCGGAGGTCAATTCAAGCAAGAAGGCGAGTTTGGAATATCGGCATAATTTCAAAAAGGTAAGTGTCTTGTTTAACCTCAAGTGGGGGAATTACCCCTTAGGCATCGAGTCTTATATGCCATTTGTGAAATATGAAAAGCCGTGTACGCGAGGTGACGAGTACGTACTCGAGCTTATATGTGCAAAATTCATTGAATTAAAGTCTTGGGCATATTGTGTAGTAAATTGGATAATTGTTGGTATTTATTAAATTATCTATTTGCCATGCCTAAATTCTTATTGTTGAATTTGTTGTTATATGACAATTTGATGTGATTGTTGCTTGATTATTTATGTAAATTCCGTGAATTTGTTGGTTTGATAATTCATGAAATTTAATTTCATTATGAATTTTTTCTATGCAAATAATTAATTAAATGAGTTTAAGAAGATGTATTTATATAACTATTGAGAATTTGGATTAATGAAGGCTTTGCTTTATGCTGAGTAATTTCTATCTCTGTTGATTTCTTTTGGGGTGTTATACACATTGTGTGGAGCCTTCGGCTATTTGTTGTGAAATTAATTGACCTGGTTGTATCTTTGAAATTTTGGTTGTGGCCATTGGGCAAATTGTGATATGAATTGATTTTGTTTTGTTGCCGTGATAATTTCTCGTATAAATTGTTGTGTTGTGTGAGTTGTTATTTTGAGGATACAAGGGTGACATTCCACTTTTGATATTATGCGGGTATAAGGGTGGCATTTTACTGTTGTTGTATTTATTGAAATATTATCTGGGCGGAGCGAAAAAGGTAGCTATAGGAGAGGTAAGGGTGGCTATTGATATTGTCAGGACGGAGGGATAATTGAGGCTATTATAGGAGTGATAAGGGCGGCTATAGGAGAGATAATTGTGGCTATTGTCATGGACGATATGTGATTATGTGGAGTTGTGGTGTTGGTGATTTTCATGTGATGCTGTGATTTTCTTGTGTTTAGTTTTAGACCTTGTGCAAATTATCTTGTTGGTAAATTGATAACTATCTGATTTATGTTAAAATTGAAATCCTGTGGCTATTGCGAGGCAGATTATAAAATAAAATGTGGGCACGAGGTGCGTGAGTAAATAATGAGGATATTGACACGTGAATTGTCCGTGCAGTTGTGATATGAAGTGTGGGCACGAGGTGCTGTGATAAATAATAATGATATTTGACACGTGAATTGTCCGTGCAGTTGTGATATGAAGTGTGGGCACGAGGTGCTGTGATAAATAATAATGATATTTGACACGTGAATTGTCCGTGCAGTTGTGATATGAAGTGTGGGCACGAGGTGCTGTGATAAATAATAATGATATTTGACACGTGAATTGTCCGTGCAGTTGTGATATGAAATGAGGGCACGAGGTGCCGGGAAAATATAATGATTTAATTATGGACACGAAGTGCTATGAAAATATGAAAGTAGGCTAGACCCGTATTTACGAAAATATATAAAAAGGGCTGAGACCCGTATTTTTATGACTATGAAATAAGGTGTCACATGATGACTTTTAATTGAAAGAATTATATTCAAAATATTTATTTGGAAGGATTTTTATTCAAAAAGTAGTATTTGAAGGAATTGTATGTGAAAGATATTTATTTGAGGAAATTATTTTTGAAAAAAGATTTACTGAAAGAATTATATTTGAAAGATATTTATTTGAGGAAATTATATTTGAAGAGCGTTATTTGGAAGAATTATATGTGAAAGATATTTATTTGAAGAACTTGATTTAATTGAGTGTACTTGTATTTATTATTTATTGACCAATATTAATAGTGTTCTTGTTGCCATGCCGGGCATATCACTGGTTGATTTGTGTTGCCCTTATTATTATTTATTTTCTATTATTTTGTATACTATATTGCACAGGTTATTAGACTAATGGGTGTCTTGATTGTACCTCGTCTCTACTCCACTGAGGTTAGTCTTGATACTTACTGGGTACCGACTGTGGTGTACTCATACTACACTTCTGCACATTTTTATGCAGAGCCAAGTATTAGAGATATCGGACTTGAACAGAGTTAGAGTGGGATCACAAGGATTCAAGGTAGAGCTACTTGGTCGTCGCAATTCCTTGGAGTCTTTCCCTTCTATTGTACTGTTATTTATTATTCAAACAATATTAAGTATTCGATCCTCGAGATCATTTCATGTATTCAGTTAGAGTTCGTGACTCACTATTACCAGTCTTGGGAGTTTGTTATATTTGTAATTATTTTCGCTGTTGGTAAAAAAAATAGCTTGAATTGTTATAAAATCGGCTTACCTAGTCTTAAAAATTAAGTGTCATCACGACGCATGTGACGGGATTTTTGGTTGTGACATAATTATTTCTTACGTTCTACTTAGTGACAAAGATGCGTGTAAGATGATTTGTTTTTTATGTATGGAATTATTTTTGACGTTCAAAATGTATGAAATAATCTTTCATCATGTGAGTAATTAAAAACTCCACCATCGTCTATTTTAAACAACTATTTAAATAAGTCTGTATCGAAAGTGTAGAATAATAGAATACACTCAGCCTTTAGTTAACCCATCCATCTCAGTCGAAAATTGATTAAATATATTGCATGACGAAATAAGCAATTAAAAAAAAAAAGATTCCCCAATTGTGCACTTTTATTAGGAAAAGTTCATTAGCGTGTAATTGTTACGAGACTTTTAAGAATATGCAAAACTGATAAATAAAATGTAATTTACATGCATCTTAAATTAATTTTCAAATATAAAAATATATCATTCTTATTGCAACACATTAATAAAGAAAATATGAAAAAGGAAGTATAAGAAATAATTAGTGTATTTCCAATTTGATGTATGAATAATTATTACACCATTTGCAAGATAATTATTTAGGCATAAAACGAACATTAATCGTGTTGTATAACATTTGAGTTTTTGACAAATATTGTCCATTATCTTTGATGACATATGTATTTTCATCCCTCAAATATAACCCTGAGCATATTTAGTCCCTTAAGTATGCTAAAGTGGAGCACATTANCTTATCTTTGATGACATATCTATTTTCGTCCCTCAACTATAACCCTGAGCATATTTAGTCTCTTAAGTATGTCAAAGTGGAGCACATTAGTCTCAGTGACACAATATGTTAAAAGACTAACGATGTTACCCAACTCTGATTCATGAATCAAATCTTCTGCTCTGAAGCAAAATGTTTTCTCTCCTTTCATTGGATAACGCAAATTATCATCTTAATTCCTCATTTTTAGATAATGTCTTCTAAAATTTTGACCTTGAAAATATCCCCTTTTGTGCGAGTTTTCAATGAGAAGATGACACCATATAACAACTGTAAAAATAATAACAGAAAAATGTATAAATTTTGTATATATATATATATATTGTATGTTAATATACAAAAATTATACAAATTATATATACTTTTTTTGCTACTAGATGTAAATAGTTTATGGCACGAGCTAAAAGTGATAATACAATATGGTTATTCGTTTGCTTCAATAATATGACTAGAAGTGATCCTCGCAGCTCTATTTTCTTTCAAATTTTAATTTTTCTTTTTGGAAAAATCAACTGAAATTTTTAAATGTATATATATACAACAAAATATACAAAGTTTATATATTTGTTCGGCTATTATTTTTACAGCGGCTATACAATGTCATTTTCTCATTGAAAACTGACACAAAAAGGGATATTTTCAAGATCAAAATTTTAGAAGACATTATCTAAAAATGATGAATTAAAGTGATAATTTGCGTTATCCAGTAAAAGGAAAGAAACGTTTTGCTTTAGAGCAGAAGATTTGATTCATGAATCAGAGTTGGGTAACATCGTTAGTTTTTGAACATATTGTGTCAGTGAGACTAAGTGTACTCCACTTTAGCATACTTAAGGTACTAAATATGCTCAGAGTTATATTTGAGGGACCAAAATAGATATATCCACAAAGATAAGGGACAATATTGATCAAAAACTTTCATTTTCTCATTGAAAACTAGCACAAATGGGGATATCTTTAAGGTCAAAATTTTAGAAGACATTATCTAAAAATGAGGAATTAAAGTGATAATTTGTGTTATCCAATAAAATGAGAGAAAACATTTTGCTTCAGAGCAGAAAATTTAATTCATGAATCAGAGTTAGGTAACATCGTTAGTTTTTGAACATATTCTGTCAGTGAGACTAAATGTGTTCCACTTTAGCATACTTAAGAGACTAAATATGCCTAGAGTTATATTTGAAGGACCAAAATAGACCTACCCTCAAAGATAAGGGACAATATTGGTCAAAAACTCTATAGTATTTATAGGAATACATAAATCACATTAAGTGGATGCGACTTATAAATTTACCGAATGCTACTTGTAATATAAATTGCATTTGGTGAATGTCCATGAATCGTAATCGGGAAATGCGACTTATAACAATGATGAATGTGACTTATAAATTGCATTTGATGAACAAGACTTATAAATCATGAGGTTGGTGCCTCATGAAAAATTATTTACAAGAGACAGACTGGCCAAGTGAAACATAACCAAAATACTATATGTTCTTTGCGTGATATTGAGAATGAAACCATAGCTCACATGTTCTTTCATTGCAAATACTTGACTTCAATTTGGAAAAGATTGTTATACTGGTACGGGCCGGGATAGATATATATGAAAGTTGATAAATGGTCTAGAGAGCAAGTTTGGGTTGAAAAACATGCTATTGGGAAAGGGGCGGAAGCACAAGTATATAGAATCATCCTGGCATGTTGCACTTACTTCACATGGCAGGAGAGGAATAACATGATATTTCAGAATAGCAAAAGTAGCGCAGATCAATTAGGGAAGTTGGTGGCCAAGGAGATCCACGGTAGAGGTAACTGTAAAGTAAGAGTGGCAGGGTGTATGAGGAGAATGGATTACTATCCATAGTTTGATTCCTTCTTCTCCAACGGGGAGTGACTCTAAATCACGAAAATGCAGTGACCTTTGATTTATTTTTTAAGAAAGGTTTGTGTTTCGCAGACTCTCAGGGGTTATTTGTTTTGTAAAGATAGTGTGTATAAATGGGTTAGTAAATGCGACTTATAAATAAGACTTATTAACGTGCGCCTTAGAAAACACAATAGGAAATGCAACTTATAAAGCTATGTAGAAATGCGACTTATAATGTGAATACGAATTATTAATGTCATTTGGCTATAAATAGCAGCTATGCGTTATGTTTCTCCTCAAACATATATCCGGGTCGGGTTGCAACATGCCAACATTTGCTATTATTCCATTTCTACCCTTCATCAGCTGCATAAACCTCACATACAACGAGCATCCACTTCCCATTTCGCCTGTGTAATCACAAAAGCACGATCATCACGAAACGAAACTGGAATTTGTTTTCGAAAGCTCGTGTAAAACATCTCGACCTCCATAATGGAAAACTCCGGTTAGTTATCACTGTCCACTCTGTAATCTTAAGATCTCTAAAATTTCACATCATTCCAATTCAATTTTGTGCGGGTTTCGCCGTTTGATGAAGTTTAAATTTGTCCTCTACGGATGGTTATAAATTCGTCTTTATTTTTGTATATTTATTTATTTTTGGTTTATGGATATGTTGTTTGAGTATTGTACTGCATATATTGTATTATTCTTTGTCAAAATGCTAGGAGCTTTAAGTTGGGTGAGCTCATCACTGAGCTAAGGAGGTGTAGGATTTTGTGTTGTAGAAGTTTGTAGTGTGTTTTGATTTCTTTGAGATTTGGCGCTTCCTGTTTTGTAAGGTCTGCGTGCACTGTGTGTGTGTGTGTGTGTGTATTGGATCGGCTTGTAGTAGGATTCAACTGTTACCGCCTAAAATGATAGTAATTGGATTAGATTAGTAGTATCTCCCGAGCAAACTGCTCTACTGTCAGTTGTTGTTTGGAATTAGCCAGTAGCTTATAGTTTAGAGTGATGAGTGATCTTCCTTGTTTTACTGTTTCTTGTCTATTTTTCTACTTAGTTAAAAAAATAATCTGTTTTTACATCTCCAATGCTGATGACTCTGAGCTTAGACTTTTTGGCAAAATTTTGGATATTGCTGATTGCAAGCTATGCTACTTATATTAGGAATAGCGATCACACGTAAAATATAATTTCCTGTGACTTGTATATTGTATCGCTGACCAGGGAATGTGCTGAGGCCTGAGTGATTAAGGGCCACGTATGGTTGAGAGATTGATTTCATGGAAAATTACTTGTATGTTAATGGGTATTAAACGTCATAAAAAAGAAAACGAAAAAGATGAAACATGAAGGTGGACTATTATATTGAGTGCATAGGAAAGCTGTTTAGCAGGCTCTGTTATTGCCATACCTATATCAGTGCTGTGGTTTTAAAATCCCCGTGTCCCTCTCATGAGTGCGAGAAGAGCAGCTTATGATATTGCATGTCATAACTCTACTATGGGAGTAGGATGGAGTTACATGCATATCAGCAAAATAGAATATTCTTTCAAGAAGCATATAAAACAACACTAATCCTGTACATCATAATTCACGATAAGATGCTAAGTGTTGTTTAATTTCTATGTTGTTTCGATTTGTCTTGGAAAAATCCGTGGGTGCTGTCCAGATTACTATTATAAGATATTTCATTATTTTCTTTCTTCCCCTCTCCTGGTTTTCTTAAGTTGATGGATAACGAATCAGAAAGGGGTATTCTACTGCAAGTCATCCTTTCAATTGAATGCGGCCTGGAGTTATAGACTGATTACTTCTGTGATTCAGTAACTTAAGTCCTTTCCTTCCATAGACTGTTCTCTATTTTGCCATGTGTCC
>AWOL01S0014579.1:0-25551 GCA_000715115.1 Nicotiana otophora
ATAAGAGATATTTCTCTTATTTGGTAATGAAAGAAGTCAATGTTAATACAATATTCGGTAGTATAAAATTAATTGAAGGTTCTGGAAGAGCCAATTTATTACTATCAGGAAGAACAAATTTGGCTATTGATGAAGCACTATATTGTAGTAAATCTCAAAGAAACTTATTAAGTTTCAAAGATATTCGCCAAAATGGCTACCATATTGAACTACAAATGATGAAAAGATTGAATATCTTTATATTACTACAATAATGTCTGGTAAGAAATATGTGCTTGAAATGTTACCTGCTCTTTCCTCCGGCTTATATTACACAAGTATTAGCAAGATTGAAACGCATGCCATAGTAAATGAAAAGTTTACTAATCAAGATAATTTTATTACTTGGCATAACCGGTTGGGTCATCCTGGTTCTACTATGATGCGTAAAATAATTGAGAATTCACATGGACATTCAATGAAGAACCATAAGATTATTCAATTTAAAGAATTCTCTTGTGCTGCATGTTCTCAAGGCAAATTAATTATTAGATCATCAGCTATTAAAGTTAGGATGGAATCCCCTACATTTCTGGAACGTATACAGGGTGATATATGTGGGCCCATTTACCCTCTATGTGGACCATTCAGATATTATATGGTTTTGATAGATGCATCTACAAGATGGTCACATGTGTGCTATCAACTCGCAATATGGCACTTGCGAGATTGTTGGCTCAAATAATAAAGCTAAGAGCACAATTTCCAGATTATGCAATTAAGACAATTCGTCTTGATAATGCTGGTGAGTTTACATCCCAAGCCTTTAATGATTATTGTATATCAACTGGGATAACAATTGAGCATCCGGTTGCTCATGTTCATACACAAAATGGTCTAGCGGAATCATTGATCAAACGCCTCCAATTAATTGCTAGACCAATGCTTATGAGAACAAAACTTCTCATTTCAATATGGGGTCATGCTATTTTACATGCAGCAACACTTGTGCGGATAAGGCCCACAAGTTATCATAAAATCTCCCCACTGCAATTGGCTTTTGGTCAGGAGCCAAATATTTCTCATCTTAGAATCTTTGGTTGTGCGATATATGTTCTAATTTTTCCACCACAACGCACAAAGATGGGTCCCCAAAGAAGGTTAGAAGTATATGTTAGGTATGAATCTCCTTCTATTATAAAATATCTGGAGCCTGTGACTGGAGATTTATTTACAGCAAGATTTTCTGATTGTCATTTTGATGAATCAGTATACCCAATATTAGTAGGAGAAAATAAGCAGCTGAGAAAGGAGATAAATTAGAATATATTATCACTATCTCATTTAGATCCTCGAATAAATCAATGTGAACAAGAGGTTCAAAAGATAATTCATTTACAAAATATTACAAATCAACTGCCAGATGCATTCACTGACTACCAAGGATGACTAAGTCACATATTCCAGCTGCTAATGCTCCAATTCGAGTGGATATCCCGGTAGGACAATTAATTAAAGCAAATGATTTTAAACCACGCTTGAAACGTGGTAGACCTATCAGTTCTAAGGATAAAAATTCTCGAAAAAGAAAAGGAGCAAATGATCAAAGTGATCATAATACGGATGTAGTGACTCAAGAAGAGCACAAAGACATAACAAATGATAAAACCTCAAGGGAGGTTCAGGTACCTGAAAATGATAAGAATAGAGAGATCTCAATAAGTTATGTCTTAACGGGAAAAAGATGAAACCGAAATAATATTGTTATCGATAACATTTTTGCTTATAATGTCGCTATTGAAATAATGCAATAAGATGAGGATCTTGAACCAAAATCTGTTGATGAATGTAGACAGAGAAATGATTGGCCAAAATGGGAAGATGCTATCCAGGCAGAATTAACTTCACTTGCGAAACGTGAAGTTTTTGGGTCTGTAGTCCAAACACCAAATGGTGTTAAGCCTGTTGGCTATAAATGGGTTTTTGTACGTAAAAGGAATGAGAAAAATGAGGTACAAAGATATAAGGCACGCCTTGTTGCACAAGGATTTTCACAAAGGCCTGGTATCGATTATGAAGAGACGTATTCTCCTGTTATGGATGCTATAATGTTCCGTTATCTCATTAGTTTTGCTGTCCATGAAAAGCTTGACATGCATTTAATGGATGTGGTTACAGCCTACCTTTACGGCTCACTTGATAATGAGATATACATAAAACTTTCCGAGGGATTTAAAATGCCTGACGGACATAATTCAAAGTCCCAGGAAATATTTTCAATCAAATTGCAGAGATCTTTGTATGGTCTAAAGCAATCAGGTAGAATGTGGTATAACCGCCTTAATGAGTATTTATTAAAGAAAGGTTATATAAATGATACCATTTGTCCATGTGTTTTTATAAAAAAACAACATCAGAGTTTGTTGTACTTGCTGTATATGTTGATGACATAAACCTTATTGGAACTCCAAAAGGCGATTGATTATTTAAAGAAGGAATTTGAGATGAAAGATCTCGGAAAAACAAAATTATGTCTTGGTTTGCAAATTGAACATTTGGCAAATGGGACTTTTGTTCATCAATCTGCCTATACAGAAAAGGTATTGAAACGGTTTTACATGGATGGAGCACATCCATTAAGTACTCCGATGATTGTTCGCTCACTTGATATGAATAAGGACCCGTTCCGACCTCAAGAAAAGAATGAAGAACTTCTTGATCCTGAAGTACCATATCTTAGTGCAATTGGTGAACTTATGTATCTTGCTAATACTACAAGGCCTGACATAACTTTTTCAGTTAATGTCTTAGCAAGATATAGCTCTGCTCCTACAATGAGACATTGGAATGGAATCAAACAAATATTGCGGTATCTAAAAGGGACTATCGATATGGGGTTATTTTATGGCAATGATTACAGTCCCGATCTTGTTGGTTATGTCGATGCTGGGTATTTATCTGATCCACATAAGGCTCGATCTCAAATAGGTTATGTGTTTACATATGGAGGCACTGCCATATCTTGGTGATCGACTAAGCAATCAATAGTGGCTACTTCATCTAATTATGCTGAGATAATTACAATTCATGAAACAAGTCGAGAATGTGTATGGTTGAGGTCTATAATATACCTTATTCGAGACAAGTGTGGTTTGAAGTGTGATAAATTACCTACAATTTTGTATGAAGACAATGCAGCATGCATAGTCCAATTGAAAGGAGGATTCATAAAAGGGGATAGGACAAAGCACATTTCACCAAAATTATTTTTCACACATGACTTTCAAAAGAATGGTGATATCAATGTGCAACAGATCTGTTCAAGTGATAATATGGCTGATTTGTTTACCAAATCTCTACCGACGTCAACCTTTAAGAAACTAGTGTACACGATTGGGATGCGAAAGCTCAAGGATGTGAATTGATGCTCTCATCAGGGGGAGTTAATACGCGTTGTACTCTTTTTTCCTTACAAGGTTTTGTCCCACTGGGTTTTTCTCGCAGGGTTTTTAACGAGGCAACCAAAAGGCGTATTTCTAAACATGTGTACTCTTTTTCCTTCACTATGATTTTTTTTTCAATAGGATTTTTTTTTCTAATAAGGTTTTAGCGAGGCACATTATCTATGGACATCCAAGAGGGAGTGTTATAAGAGAAATCAAATTATGTTGGATATCTACTCTTCCTCCATGATCTTCTCAAATGCTTAATGACATATTCAATGACATATTTCTATGCTTAATGACATATTCAATGTATTTTGATTCACTTTTCATGCCTATATAAAGGCCTTGTAATAGATAGGAAAAACACACAATTGAAGAAGAAATAAGAATCTCTCTTCCTCTCTTTCTCTCTATATCTCTTAGCTTGTTTTTCCTTGTTCGATATTGTTATTTGGAGTTATATTTATAACAAGAAAGTAATAGTGTTATAAATTATTTAGGGAGGAAAGCATGAGTTCAGGTGAATCCAACCCCTACATGTGAATCTGCCCCTAGATTTAGCGGTTACATTTTGATCTTTCACTTAGTAATGATTATTTATAATTCTACTCTCTCTCTCTTCCAGTTTATGTGAATATATTTCTATTTGGTCTGTTTCAAAAAGAGTGACCATTGTCTAATGAAAATAACTAAACTTAAATGTTCAATTTCACCCTCAATGAGAAGCTTTTATAGTCATACTAATACTCTGTCATGCTTAACACCATAAGTTTCAAACGAATTATAGTCACACAAATATTTTAACTTGTTTAGAGCCACAAGTTTTAAAGGTCTTCATTTCATTTTAAACTCTGTGCCTAGTCGAATAGGTTCACATAAATTAAAAACGAATTGATTAGTAAATACCTTAATTTACTTTAAAAGATGTCTAAATTTTGTGATTTAAGTAAAATATAATGTCAGTTTATCGGTTCGAATTTTATCGATGCTTTTGATTTTTTGGTGTCACATAAATATTGTTTCAATCTTACTTTGTTAAATTAAAAGATAAAGTTTTGATAAGTTAATACTCCCTTTGTTTTAATTTTTGTGAACCTATTTCTTTTTTAGTCTGTGCTAAAAAGAATGACCCATTTTCGTATTTGAAAATAATTTACCTTGATACAATGATTTATAGTCACATAAAATATATGTGCCTCATTGTACACCACAAGTTCAAAAGTCTTTTTTTTTCATAAACTCCTTGTCTAGTCAAATAACATAAATTGAAACGGAGGGAATATATGTTTAGTAAAAATTAAAAATAATTGACAAACATATGATCTATTAAATTATTCTTATGGGGGAATTTCTTTTTCTTTTTTGCAAATAGCTGAATTTAGTCTAACAATATTTTTTTTTTATTGATGTACGCTTTCAAACTTAATCGAATTTTAATAATTAAATAAAAATATCTATATGAAATTTAAATAATGATAAATTTTGTTTAATTTTAAAAATTATTGATAAAATAGCATTTCAAATTCGTAGAACATATACGAGTTTAGCAGATCTTGACTTATGAATATGGAAGAACAAAGAAATTAAGGCATTTTAGTAACATTTGATAAGAAAGTGATGATACACGTTAGAAACAAGTATTGTTTAAAGTAAATAAAATTAGATGCACTTTATAGTTCTTTAAAATATTACAACTTATGAGAGGATCAAAAGATATTTCTATACATATTTTTAAATAAAATCCAACATGCAATTTTAAAAGTATATATAAAAAATATATATTTATATATCCGTTTGGTTCAAGTTTTTCTTACTCAATACCGAATCAAACTAAACCAAATTAAGTATGTTTGATTTAACTTTTCGGTTTAGTAGTATAATTTTTAGGTTCAATTTGAATACCCCTAACTTTTTTAAATTCTAATTTCCTTTCTTATTCTATTATCGAAAAACATGAAACTGACATGTTAATCCCCTTTGCTTTATACAATACATATCTGTGACTTATGAAATACTAACATTTTAATTTGATTGAATGGATAGTCATTTCAATAAGAATAACGGTACTCTCGTTTGATTTCAAATATTACATTTTAAGATAATTTTGTATTATAAATATATTATTATAATTATTGTAAAACGCTGAATTGTGGTCACTGTTTTGGATGGAGGGAGTAACTTTCATTGCCCAACTCAAAAAGAAACATGTCCTTTTCAAAATGATAGAAAGAAAAAT
This sequence comes from Nicotiana otophora, assembly GCA_000715115.1. Classification (NCBI taxonomy): domain Eukaryota; kingdom Viridiplantae; phylum Streptophyta; class Magnoliopsida; order Solanales; family Solanaceae; genus Nicotiana; species Nicotiana otophora. The sequence goes on from AWOL01S0014579.1 coordinate 5,662, forward strand.
TAAAGGTTTTGGCAACTTAAGTTCCAAATTCCAAATCAGAAAGTACATCAGCCCCATGTGCTTGAAAGGTTCACTCAAATCCCAGCCAGCTAACAAAATTTAAATATTAACGAGCTGCACACCGAACCGAAGGATTATTATCACATTATTATTATTATTATTATTATTATTATTATTATTATTATTCAAGCAACAGTAGCATGTGGACGAAATATGAAACTCATATGCTAATGTAGCCATTTCCAAGGCGACAAATATGAACTAACATAACCAAACACACCACATGTAAATCGACAAAATAGTTTTGTATGTTTCAAAATAGACTTAAAACTAAACCAAGCAATAAGAGAGAAAAATAGTAGAACGATGCCTTTGTCTTACAGTCATTTCATGTTTTGCCTATTTGACAAAAAAAAATCTGTCATGAATAGTAAATATGTTCTCTTCAAACAGCAAACTTTATTGTCTCTTCTTTCTCTCCACAAAGATTTAAAGAAGCAAAATTTTAATATTTTTTTTAACCCTTGTAATATCACTTACTAATGTACCTTGTCATCATGTAATTGCAATTGACCTTGTTTAGGACTCTCTAATGCCCTTTTCTCTTGCTCTTCATCGTCCGAACTTGATTTTACAGCATCATTCCTCTCAGCCCTTGTCCTCAAAGCTTCCAGCAATTCCCAAACAGCCTTGTTTTTATTCCTCCTATTCTTGATTAACACCTCACTTATATCAGCAGGTGTCATTTCAGCTTTTTCAATCACTTGCTCTAATTGCTCAAGAAGTTGCTTCTCCACATCATCATCGTCGTATCCCAAGTAATTCTTCAAGAGAATCTTGAGTGCCGCAAAAGAGCAGTAACTCATGTGAATGTGCATGTCCATTCTCCCACTCCTCAACAGTGCAGGATCAAGCTTCTCAATGTGATTGGTTGTGAACACAAATATCCTCTCAGTTCCACAACATGACCACAAACCATCAGTAAAATTTAACAAACCAGAAAGAGTTATAGTATTCCCACCATCTTCAGTACTACAACTTCCTGCTCCTGGAGGTGAGAATGAATGGGTACTACTACTATTAATATTATTATTATTTTTTCTGTTAGTCAAATTGATAGAGCAATCAATATCCTCAATGACAATGATAGATTTAGAACTTGTCTTCATCAACAACTTCCTGAGCTCGGAATTAGTGTGGACCTCGGTTAATTCAAGATCATAAATATCATAACCAAGAAAATTGGCCATGGCAGCAATCATGCTAGACTTGCCTGTACCTGGTGGTCCGTAAAGAAGGTAACCCCTTTTCCAAGCCCTCCCAGTTGTCTGATAAAAAGATTCTCCATTGGCAAAATCCAAAAGATCTGCCATAATCTCAGCTTTTTTCTGAGGATCCATAGCAAGTGTCTCAAAAGTACTGGGATGTTTAAAGGGTACCGACTCCCAAGGATGGCCTCTGGAATCAAGTGAACCCCCACGTGAATTCGTGTACAGCAACCGATCTTGGTTTTTCCTTCGAATTTCATTTGCTTTTTCCATGACAAAATCCAGATAAGAGCCCAACACCACTGCTTTGTCTTTCTTCTTGGCACGTAGGAGGAAACCCCTTTTCTCTTCTGGGAGAGGACGCCATGAAAATGTCTGGGCCTGCCTTGGGATGACGACGTGTTCCCACAGGACTTTAACAGTACCATTGAATGTGTCAATGAGGGAATCGTTATTGGAAAGCCCAAAAGTGATGGTGCTGGAATTGAGTCCCCTTGTGAGACTGAGGCGATTCCCAGTGATGGAGGCAGAGCTGCTCAGGTAGAGTTGAACGGCGTTGTAAAGCTCATTGGTATTAACGCCGTCGATCTCCGTTATGTCATAGTAGCAATAGGCAGAGAACCAGTTGCAGATGCGATGGATGAATTTGAGGGACGCAAAACGGACTTCTGCTGGGAAAACTGTTTGAAGGAGGCTTTGACTGAAAGCCCATACCCCCATCATTGATGCCAGCGTTGTCCACAACTCTCTCATCCCTCAATCAAAATGTGTGTATACGTATTCTTATCTCTCTACTAGTACAGGAAGTTGGGTGGTTTAGATTTAAAAAATATCAACTTCTTCCTATATTGATAATCTCTACTTGGATTACGAGTGATGAAATTGATGGGGTTTGGAAAATCTTGGAAACAGAAGGGAACCAATGAGAATTCTTGTTTTTTTCTTGAATTAGGGTGGGAGGAGAGGAAAAAAATCTCCTAAAAGGTGAAAGAGAGATTAAAGGTATATTCTACTTTTTTCAAAGGACTCGGTGGAAGGTGTTGCTTCATTTATAGAGAAGGTTGATGGGTTCTTCTGAACATCTTGAAAAATGGCAAGTTTTTTCTTGTGGATTAAAGAGAGGGAAAAGGAGTCTAAAAAGGTGCAAGCTTTTTGTTTTGAGATGGGAATTGGGAAGAGAGTTGGCTGGCAATGAGAAAGAGAGTAATCAGATACTAGTATACAAATTACAGGGAAAACAAGGGACCCGCAACTGACAAGGAGGAGGGGAGGGGAAGAGTCTAAAAACATAAAGACAAAACAAGAAGTTTTGGATGGCTGAGTTGGTTCGGAATAGATCAAAGATGGGACCTTATAGGTGGGTTGTAGAGTTGGAATTTAGTGAGGTACAGAGGTTCTTTTTCAAAATTTAGCCCTTTTTTCTTGCATCTTATTATGGAAAATTAGAATAGGCTTCTTCTGCCGGGCCGAGCCGGGGTATGGATGTTTTATTCTAAATTACAAATATGGAAGATCTTTTCGAAAGTGACAATAAATGCGAGAGTCCAAAGTCTTACCATAGAAAAAAAGAATTTTTAGGTTTTGACAGAGTTTCATTTCCAACTGCCGACTTGTCAATGTATGACAACCTACACATTTTAAATAATATTTCCGTTATCCTAATTAATTTAATGCAGTTTGAATTATTAAGAGTCTTTTTTTTTACTGTAACTTTTTTATTTGTCTTTTATATATTTTGGATTGTATTATAAAATATAGCTCAAAGTAACAATATAGATCAAGGAAAAACAAGCTAAGAGAGAAAGAGATGAGAGATTATTATTTCTTCTTCAATTGTGTATATCTATTCCTATCTATTACAAGATATTTTTATAGGCATGAAAAGTGAAGAATCACCATTACAAAATATGTCATTGAACAAGTCATTAAGCATTTGAGAGGAAGATCATGGAGGAGGTTATGGAGTTATAATCATAACTCCATAATTATTAGAGTATTGAGAGTTATGGAGATCATGGAGAAGAGTAGACAACCACCATAATTTAATTTTCTTATAACACTCATCCTTCGATGTCCATAAATAATGTGCCACGTTAAAATCTTATTAGGAAAAAACTCTATGAAAAAAATAAATCTCAGTGAAGGAAAAAGAGTACACATATTTAGAAATACGCCTTTTGGTTGCCTCGTTAAAAACCTTGCAAGGAAAACCCAGTGTGACAAAATCTTGTAAGGAAAAAAGAGTACAATGCATATTAACTCCCCCTGATGAGAGCATCAATTCGCATCCTTGAGCCTTCGTATTCCAATCGTGTACACTAGTTTCTTGAAGGTTGACGTCGGTAGAGATTTGATGAACAAATCAGCCATATTATCACTTGAACGAATCTGTTGCGCATTGATATCACCATTCTTTTGAAGATCATGTGTGAAAAGTAACTTTGGTGAAATGCGCTTTGTCCTATCTCGTTTTATGAATTCTACCTTCAATTGGGTTATGCATGCTGCATTGTCTTCATACAAAATTGTGGATAGTTTGTCACACTTCAAACCATATTTGTCTCGAATAAGATGTATTATAGATCTCAACTATACACATTCTCGATTTGCTTCATCGATAGCAATTATCTCAGCATGATTAGATGAAGTAGCCACGATTGATTGCTTAGTCGATCGACAAGATATGGCAGTGCCTCCACATGTGAACACATAGCCTGTTTGAGATCGGGCCTTGTGTAAGTCAGATAAATACCCAGCATCGGGATAACCAACAAAATCGGAATTGCAATCATTGCCATAAAATAAATCCATATCGGTAGTCCCTTTTAGATACCGCAATATGTGTTTGATTTCATTCCAATGTCTACTTGTAGGAGCGAAGCTATATCTTGTTAAAACATTAACTGACAAAGTTATGTCAGGTCTTGTAGTGTTAGCAAGATACATTAGTGCACCAATTGCACTAAGATATGGTACTTTAGGACCAAGAATCTCTTCATTATTTTCATGAGGTCGGAATGAATCTTTATTTATATCAAGTGATCTCACAACCATCGGGGTACTCAATGGATGTGCTTTATCCATATAGAATTCTATCTTTCATATACTCAATTTGTAGACCAAGACAAAATTTTATCTTTCCAAGATTTTTCATTTCAAATTCTTTCTTTAAACAGTCTACTGCTTTAGGAAGCTCCCCAGGAGTTCCAATAATATTTAAATCATCAACATACACGCCGATTCTAACAAATTTAGATCAGATCTTTTTATAAAGACACAAGGACAAATTGAATCATTCTTGTACCCTTATTTCAACAGGTACTCACTCAGGCGATTATACCACATGCGCCCTGATTATTTCAATCCGTATAAGGATTTTTGAAGCTTTATTTAATAAATTTATTGGAAACCTTAATATGTTTCAGAATAATTTAAATCCTTCAATGATTTCCATTATACGCATATCAAGTTTTTCATGTATTGCCAGATTAAAACCTGAAATGACTTCATTCACCACATGAGAACATATCTCTATATAATCAATGCCAGGATATTTAAAATCTTCTTGTAACACAAGCCGTGTTTATGTCTATTGACTTGACTTTTTTTGCAAAAGAACACATTTATACCTCCACTGACTTTAAACTTTTAGGTGTTGGGATTATCCGTCCAACTTTACATTTTTCAGGTGAAGTCAATTTTCATTGCGTATTTTTTATTTGGCCAATCATTTATGTGTCCAAATTTTATGACAGATTTGAGCTCAAGATCCTCGTTAATGATATTGAGCGCTATATTATATTAACAATATCGTCGACGATCATTTTATGTCGGTTTCATTATTACCCAATAAAGACATAACTTAATGAGATCTCTTTATCTCATTATTTTCAGGTACCTGAGCCTCTCCCATGAGGTCTTATGAAATGTTATGTTGTGGTGCTCTTCTAGAGCACCTGCCTCCTTACTATGACCATCTTGAATATTTTCTCCTCTCCTTCTTCAAGTAGTTTTATCTTTGGAACCGATTAGTCTATTATGCTTTATGCGTGCCATAAAATCTATCCATCACGAACATTATTCTATTTGGAGCAATAGCAGCTAAAATATAACATTTTGATTTGGGTCAGCAAATGCGTCTGGCAATAGTTTGCAAATGAATTATCACTTGAACTTCAAGTTCATATTTTCTTATACGAGGATCTATATGTATTTATAATAATTCATTCCACGTATCAATTTCTCAGCTGCCCATTTTCTCCCCCTAATATTGTGATCACCAATACATTTTTCAACCTTCTTTGGAAATCCATCTTTGTGCATTGTGCTAGCATAATTAAATCATATAGCACATCCATATTTTTAGATGGAAATTATTTGGTTCCTGACCCTGAACCGATTGTGATAGGGAGAACTTTTCATAACTTGATTAGATGCGTACAAGTGCTGATGTATATTAAATAATACATCTCATACCAAATTTTATTTTGAGAGTTTTGTTCCCATAACCAATGGTTTAGCTATAATTGGAGGTATACAATTTCTGCTAAACCAACTTGGATTTAAGCCAGTATTATCATGATAAATCATCATAATTCATATTTTGGAACTTTGCTCTAATAATTTGAGCAAGTAACCTTGCAAATGTCAAACTGCAAGTTGATAAAAAATACACATGTGACCATATAATAGATGTATCTATTAAAATCATATAATAGTAAACGGTCCACATGGCAGGTGACTGGGCCCATATATTCATCACCTTTTATTCTTTTCAGAAATCAAGGGATTCAATCCCAACCTTAACTGGTATATCATGAGAATAAGCAACACAAGAGAATTCTTGAAGAATCTTCTATTTATTTAATATACGTGAATTCTCAATTAATTTTTGCATCATAATTGAACCGGGATGGTCAATCGGTCATGCCAACTAATATTTGTTTCAGTAAACATCTAGTTTACTTGTGGCATGTGATTCAATCATCATGCTTATACTTGTGTAGTACAAATAAAAGGAAAGTCGAGTAGCCTTTTATATTTTCTCGATATGATTATAGTAGTTTGAAGATATTCAATCTTTCTTTCATTTATGATCTCAATATGCCAACCACTTTGGTTAATATATTTGTGTAACGACCCGGCCAGTCGTTCCGAGAGTTATAGCCCTGTTTCCCCATTTCTACTTCTTTATGTATTGTTCAGCTGTGTTGAGTTGCATCGAGTTGGTAGGTTTGGGTCCGGAGTAGTTTTGGAGTGAAATGAACACTTAGTCCCTTAGTTAGAAAGCTAAGTTAGAAAAGTCAACCGGAAGTTGACTTATATATAAACGAACTCATTGGGTGATTTTAGACTTAGGAGTATGTCCGGAATGTAATTTGGAGGTCCGTGATAGAATTGGGCTTGAATTGGCGAAAGTTAGAAATTTGGCGATTTTGGTCGGCGGTGGAAAATTTGGTATTGGGGTCGGAATGGAATTTCGGAAGTTGGAATAGGTTCGTAGTGTCATTTGTGACGTGTGTGCAAAATTTAAGGTCATTTGGACATGGTTTGATAGGTTTCGGCGTCGTTGGTGAATTTTGAAAGTTTAGAAGTTCTTAGGCTTGAATTCGAGGTTGATTTGGTGTTTTGGTGTTGTTTTGGGTGTTCCGGAGGTTCGACTAAGTTCGGGTAGTGATATATGACTTATTGGAATTATTGGTTGAGGTCCCGAGGGCCTCGGGCGAGTTTCAGATAGGTTTGGGTTGTGTTGCGCTCGTTTTTCTTATGTTTCGACACCGTTTTTTCAAGCATAGATGATATTATATTGCAAAAAATGAGCTCCAATTTATTTTTTGATTGAAACATTAGATCCGTATCATAATTATGGACCCGTAGCAAAAAGAATCGTCAAATTTGGACATCATGTGAGGATTTTATGGTCATTTTACTAAGAATTAAGTTGCTAGATTTTTCAGATTAATTACGCAATTGCCACTGACGGCGTATTTAAAAATATGCACTATTTTCAAATATTGAAACCAACATATCTCATTCATTATAAAGTCAAATTGAGTGATTCAAAAGCCTAACTTGACTAGCATTTCACAAGAAATCTAGTGGAGGCATAAAAATTGAGTTTCGGGATCGTTTGGCATGAGAAACGAGGCAAAATAACTGGCAGAAAATATATAAAATAAGGGTTTGTTCATTCGGTCATATTTTGAGTTGGGGAGTTCGGATTTGGGCGATTTGCGAGGCGATTTTCGCCATAGGGATTGGGGTAAGTATTCTCTACTCGGTTTGGGTTATATTTCATGAATCCATCTTAGTTTTTGGGATTTGATTGATTATTTCAAAGTAAAATTGAGGGAGTTAGGGCTTGAGTTTTGGAGAGTTTTAGGTAGGGATTTGAGGGACAAACGGAGTCCGATTTTGATAATTTTATATGGTTAGACTCGGGAGAGGACGAGGGTATGGATTCTTCCATTGTTGACTGGTTCCGAGATGTGGGCCCGGGGGCCGGATTTTGGCCGGTTTCAGATTTTTGGCATATTTTGTAGTTTTTATTGTGTTATTCGATTCGTTAGCCTATGTTGATGGTATTAATCTGATTATGATTAGATTTGGAGCTTTTGGAGACCGAGTCCAGAGACGAAGGCATCCCGGAGTAGGATTTTACGCTGTTAAGGTAAGTAACCGTTTTAACTCTGGCTTTGAGGGTATAAACTCGGAGAATTTGATATCGTGTGACTGTTTGGAGGTGATACACACGCTAGGTGACGGGAGTGTGGGTGTATACCTCGAGGGATTGAGACTTGGTCCGTCCCGTGAGGCCTCATGGCCATCATCTGTGTTTACGTAGTTACTTGTTGTTGAACTTGTCTGCCTTCATGGTAGAGATCATGCTCAGGCTTTATTCATGCTCACATTATTTGTACTCAGTCACAGAAATTATTGTACATGTTTACCTCAATCTCTATTATTTGCTAATATGCTGTGATACGTGATGTAGGATGTGTTCCCTTATTTGTTGATGATGGTGAGGCTAGTGAGGTACATGATTGAGTGAGGCCGAGGGCCTGGTTGTGAGGATATTAATACCATAGCGCGTGAGTTATCCGCGTAGCACGTGAGTTGACCGTGCAGGTCCAGGTATTGATACCATAGTGCGTGAGTTGTCCGCATAGCATGTGAGTTGACCATGCGGATCCAGGTATTGATATGATGGCAGGTGAGTTGTCTGTGCTTAGGGCTTAGGCTTTGGGAGCCCCTTCGGAGTCTGTACACACCCCAATGAGCGCAGAGTGTTGAGTGTTTTTAGTGTTGAGTATGAGTGATGAGTGATGGAGTGACACTGCTGTGAGGTTGTATTTATTTGTGCTGTTGCTGCATTTATTTGTTAAACTTCTTTGTGGCATTTACTGAGTTATGGAATTTACCTGTTTATTTATGTTTATTTTTATATTGTGAAAATAAATAATTGGACTGTTTTACTTAGCTCGTCACTACAGCTCAGTTCCTTAATTATTTCTGTTACTTGGTGAGATGGTTGTACTCATACTACACCCTGCACTTTATGTGCAGATCCAGGTGAGTTAGAGCGCGTCGATCATTGAGTTTAGGACGGCTATCTGTGGAGATTGCAAGGTAGCTGCTAGCGTCTGCAGGACCTTGTTACTCCTTTTGTCATTTCTTCTTTTGGATAGTTAGACAACTTATACATCTTAGTTTATAGTTTTAGACGCTCATGACTTAGTGACACCCCGATGTTTGGGGCTCGTTTCCGTATTTTTCTATATTATATTTAGAGTTGATTTAGTTTATGAAAAATTTAAACATTGAAATGTTTTATTAAATTCTTATAATCGGTTTAGTAGTAATATTTTGGGAAGTAGGCTTGCCTTGTAACATGATAGGCGCCATCACGACCATGGTTGGATTTTGTATCAAAGCTCTAGGTTACATAGGTCTCNTATTGTGAAAATAAATAATTGGACTGTTTTACTTAGCTCGTCACTACAGCTCAGTTCCTTAATTATTTCTGTTACTTGGTGAGATGGTTGTACTCATACTACACCCTGCACTTTATGTGCAGATCCAGGTGAGTTAGAGCGCGTCGATCATTGAGTTTAGGACGGCTATCTGTGGAGATTGCAAGGTAGCTGCTAGCGTCTGCAGGACCTTGTTACTCCTTTTGTCATTTCTTCTTTTGGATAGTTAGACAACTTATACATCTTAGTTTATAGTTTTAGACGCTCATGACTTAGTGACACCCCGATGTTTGGGGCTCGTTTCCGTATTTTTCTATATTATATTTAGAGTTGATTTAGTTTATGAAAAATTTAAACATTGAAATGTTTTATTAAATTCTTATAATCGGTTTAGTAGTAATATTTTGGGAAGTAGGCTTGCCTTGTAACATGATAGGCGCCATCACGACCATGGTTAGATTTTGGGTCGTGACACTCTAATGTTCTCCAGCATATAATACTGTAAATTTCTCTGATTCATCTTACAAAAAACAAAAAAGTGAATGGCTAATCTTTCCCCTATTTCTTGAATAAAATGCAGGATGCTAATATCTAATTATTTGTGTACATTAAATGCAGGGTGCATACAAATTTCTTGATTATTGCTTTTGATGGAAAATGGACATCAGATTACAAGTATTTAGATCATAAAACGAAGCTTCTGCTTATAAATGATGAGACTTTATTTGACGAATTCATTAATAAGATTTTTGAAGTTATAGAGTTCAACAGGAACAAGTTTGAAGCAACAACATGGCTTAATATCAACCTAGGTACTGGCAAGTGAATACATGTAATAAAACATGAAGAACTTACTTCCTGTATGATGCTTTTAAGAAACGATCCATACTACAAAGGCTGCAAATTTGTTGTTAATATATCAGAAATACTTTCTAAAATTTTTACTAGAGATCGACAACAAGAAGGTAATGCAATTATGGAGATTGACAATCGACAATTATTAAAGGGAACCACATATGTTCCAGAAGAGCAAGTCATGTTGATTTCTGAAATACCAGAAGAGCAAGACATGCTGATTTCTGAAATTACAATGGAAAACGAGAGTGTAATTCCTGTGAAAGATTAACACTTTGAAACACTACACACAATTGAAGGGAGAAAAAGGAAAGAAAAAGGAAAGGCAAAAGAATCCCCATCAATAATAGTAATGGAAAATGCATCATTGGATGATGTAAAACTGGGGTCTGTTTTTCAAGACAAAAATGCTATGATTAGATGTTTTTGCTTNTTATGGAATTTACCTGTTTATTTATGTTTATTTTTATATTGTGAAAATAAATAATTGGACTGTTTTACTTAGCTCGTCACTACAGCTCAGTTCCTTAATTATTTCTGTTACTTGGTGAGATGGTTGTACTCATACTACACCCTGCACTTTATGTGCAGATCCAGGTGAGTTAGAGCGCGTCGATCATTGAGTTTAGGACGGCTATCTGTGGAGATTGCAAGGTAGCTGCTAGCGTCTGCAGGACCTTGTTACTCCTTTTGTCATTTCTTCTTTTGGATAGTTAGACAACTTATACATCTTAGTTTATAGTTTTAGACGCTCATGACTTAGTGACACCCCGATGTTTGGGGCTCGTTTCCGTATTTTTCTATATTATATTTAGAGTTGATTTAGTTTATGAAAAATTTAAACATTGAAATGTTTTATTAAATTCTTATAATCGGTTTAGTAGTAATATTTTGGGAAGTAGGCTTGCCTTGTAACATGATAGGCGCCATCACGACCATGGTTAGATTTTGGGTCGTGACAAGTTGGTATCAGAGCCTAGGTTACATAGATCTCACGAGTCATGAGCGTGTTTAGTGGAGTCTTGCGGATCGAAATGGAGACGTCTGTACTTATCTTTAAGAGGCTGCAAACGTCACATTCTTGAATTCTTTTTGTGCGGTATTGATTCAGCTTGAAGTGTAACTCTTTTAATTCCTTCCACGCATTCGTATGCGCACATGGGCGCTCGGTATCAGTTGTGCATCGACGGCTTGTGATTCCCTAGATGAGGTGCGAGATGTGATTTCTGTGTGTTGATGTCGGGCCAGTCTGGAGGATATGAGGCCGGGTTTCGACTGTAGCTTGAGCACTGAGGTGTTAGTTATGTGAGCGCGTGCTTGTGGTACTTTTGGGGATATTTAAGAGAGTATTCAGCGGCCTATGAGCCTTAGGGTAGTGTGGTTTTATGCCTGGGTCTCGTGTGGTGAGTCTGGGTTGAGGATTGTGGTGTTATGGCGGGGCAAAGTATCAATTTGAAGGTAATTCAGAAGGAACTCGGATAGATAGGACATCTTGGTAGTAGGTTGGATTGGCATGGTAATGGGTATGATTAGTTCTTTGGGTGTGTATGAGGTAATGAGTTCTACAGGTGTTTTGTGGCAATGTCCTTGGGTTTTTGATGGTCTGCGTAGCTTGGTTGAGTTAGAAGGATTCGGTCCTGACGGATTGGTTTTGTGCCATTGGGGTTCGAAGAGAGTTCTTGATGGTTTTGAGAACAACTCTTGGCACGTTCAAGGACGAACGTTTGTTTAAGAGAGGGAGGATGTAACGACCCGGCCAGTCATTCCGAGAGTTATAGCCCTGTTTCCCCATTTCTGCTTCTTAATGTGTTGTTCAGTTGTGTTGAGTTGCATCGAGTTGGTAGGTTTGGGTCCGGAGTAGTTTTGGAGTGAAATGAACACTTAGTCCCTTAGTTAGAAAAGTCAATCGAAAGTTGACTTATGAATAAACGAACTCATTGGGTGATTTTAGACTTAGGAGTGTGTCCGGAATGTAATTTGGAGGTCCATGGTAGAATTAGGTTTGAATTGGTGAAAGTTAAAAATTTGGCGATTTTGGTCGGCGGTGGAAAATTAGGTATTTGGGTCGGAATGGAATTCCGGAAGTTGGAGTGGGTTCGTAGTGTCATTTGTGACGTGTGTGCAAAATTTGAGGTCATTTGGACGTGGTTTGATAGGTTTCGGCGTCGTTGGCGAATTTTGGAAGTTTAGAAGTTCTTAGGCTTGAATTTGAGGTTGATTTGGTGTTTTGGTATTGTTTTGGGTGTTCCGGAGGTTCGACTAAGTTTGGGTAGTGATATATGACTTATTGGAATTATTGGTTGAGGTCCCGAGGGCCTCGGGTGAGTTTTGGATAGGTTTGGGTTGTGTTGCGCTCGTTTTTCTTATGTTTCGACGCCGTTTCTTCAAGCATAAATGATATCATATTGAAAAGAATGAGCTCCGATTTCTTTTTTGATTGAAGCATTAGATCCGTATCGTAATTATGGACCCTTAGCAAAAAGAATCGTCAAATTTGGATATCGTGTGAGGATTTTAAGGTCATTTTATTAAGAATTAGGTTGCCAGATTTTTCAGATTAATTACGAAATTGCTACTGACGGCGTATTTAAAAATCTGCACTATTTGCAAATATTGAAACTAAATATCTCCTTCATTATAAGGTCAAATTGAGTGATTCAAAAGCCTAACTTGACAAGAATTTCACAAGGAATCCATTGGAGGCATAAAAAATAAGTTTCGGGATTATTTAGCACGAGAAACGAGACAGAATAGCTGGCAGAAAAATATATAAAACAAGAATTTGTTCATTCGGTCATAGTTTTGAGTTGGGGAGCTCGGATTTGGGCGATTTTGGAGGCAATTTTCACCATAGGGATTGGGGTAAGTGTTCTCTACTCAGATTTGGTTATATTTCATGAATCCATCTTCGTTTTTGGGATTTGATTGATGATTTCAAAGTGAAATTGAGAGAGTTAGGGCTTGAGTTTTGGAGAGATTTAGGTAGGGATTTGAGGGACCAAACAGAGTACGATTTTGATAAATTTTATATGGTTAAACTCGGGAGAGGACGAGGGTTTTGATTCTGCCATTGTTGACTGGTTTCGAGACATGGGCCCGGGGCCGAATTTTAGCCGGTTTCGGATTTTTGGCATATTTTATAGTTTTTATTATGAAATTTGATTCGTTAGCCTATGTTGATGGTATTAATCTGATTATGGTTAGATTTGGAGCTTTTGGAGGCCGATTCTAGAGATGAGGGCATCCCGGAGTAGAATTTTACGCTGTTAAGGTAAGTAACGGTTTTAACTCTGGCTTTGAGGGTATAAATCCGGAGAATTTGATATCGTGTGACTGTTTGGAGGTGATAACCACGCTAGATGACGGGCGTGTGGGTGTATACCTCGAGGGATTAAGACTTGGTCCGTCCCGTGAGGCCTCATGACCATCATCTGTGTTTACATAGTTACTTGTTGTTGAACTTGTCTGCCTTCATGTTGGAGATCATGCTTAGGCTTTATTCATGCTCACATTATTTGTACTGAGTCATAAAAATTATTGTACATGTTTACCTCAGTCTCTATTATTTGCTAATATGCTGTGATACTTGATGTGGATTGTGTTCCCTTATTTGTTGATGATGGTGAGGCTAGTGAGGTACATGATTGAGTTAGGTCGAGTGCCTGGTTGTTAGGATATTAATACCATAGCGCGTGAGTTATCCGCGTAGCACGTGAGTTGACCGTGCTAGTCTAGGTATTGATACCATAGCGCGTGAGTTGTTCGCATAGCACGTGAGTTGACTGTGCGGATCCAGGTATTGATATGATGGCATGTGAGTTGTCCGTGTTTAGCGCTTGGGCTTTGGGAGCCCCTCCGGAGTTTGTACACACCCCCAGTGAGCGCAGAGTGTTGAGTGCTGAGTGCGAGTGATGAGTGATGGAGTGACACTGCTGTGAGGTTGTATTTATTTGTGTTGTTGCTGCATTTATCTGTTAAACTTCTTTGTGGCATTTACCGAGTTATGGAATTTACCTGTTTATTTATGTTTATTTTTAAATTGCGAAAATAAATAATTGGACTGTTTTACTTAGCTCGTCACTACTGCTCAACTCCTTAGTTATTTCTGTTACTTGCTGAGGTGGTTGTACTCATACTACACCCTGCACTTTATGTGCAGATTCAGGTGAGTTAGAGCGCGGCGATCGTTGAGTTCAGGCCGGCTATCTGTGGAGATTGCAAGGTAGCTGCTAGCATCCGCAGGACCTTGTTACTCCTTTTGTCATTTTTTCTTTTGGACAGTTAGATAGTTTATATATCTTAGTTTATAGTTTTAGATGCTTATGACTTAGTGACACCCCGATGTTTGGGGCTTGTTTCCGTATTTTTCTATATTATATTTAGAATTGATTTAGTTTATGAAAAATTTAAATGTTAAAATATTTTATTAAATTCTTATAATCGGTTTAGTAGTAATATTTTGGGAAGTAGGTTTGCCTTGTAATACGATAGGCGCCATCACGATCATGGTTAGATTTTGGGTCGTGACAATTTGAAACTCAAAAAGTTTCTTTTTAAGGCTTACTACAATATCAATGTCATGAACAATTTCATTTATCCGGGTAGTAATAAATTAGTTTTTCCGGAGCTCTTAACTACTTTTCTACTACAAGATCTTTTGTCACACCATACATATAATGAATGTCTTCTTCGCAGAGAAAATCATATCAAAATAATTGTCATGGTCAAAATCATCATAAGCAAAATAATTTCTTGCTTTAATTTTGCCTTTAATAACCTTTTATAAGGCATGGAAAAATATTAATTTTTTTGACGTACCACATGTACGCGACCAATGACATATCCACGTAACTACACAGTAATATTCATTATCTTTCCTTCTCTCAAACCTCCTGTATAGGTGAGTTGTAATATTGGTTCAATCACGCTTAAATATATTCTTGTGCATAATTTGTATCACATATATATTTTCACATTTACTTTCAGAAATGGGTTTGCATTTACAATACTTATCACAAGTCACATTTTTTAAAAAATGGACCATAATCATCGTGATGTGCTTTATTATTTTTTCATACCAATTTGATTGTAAACATTTCCTTCACATTTTGAAGGACTATCTTGAGAACCCTTATTGTTCTCCTTTTCATAATTATCATAATGATGACTATTATTATTTTGGTCTTTGGCATGCCCATATTCATTGGTCAACCACTTGTCTTCATTTATTATGCATTGCTATCACATTCACTTCAAGAATGGAGCAAATCAGTTGGGACAAGCTTCATGCTTTTTCATGAAAAATACATTATTTTTCTTTAGTCATCATTATATCATCAATATGGTGTATTGTGACTCACACCCAATGCCTTACCCATATAAAGGCATGTTAGGCCATATTTAGTTGGGACACGAACCCAACTCTTACCATCAAGACTTGAACCTGATGTCTTACCCTCATGGTGCGCTGGAACTTAAATCCACCGTCTTACTCTTAACAAAATATCATATTGGGCCAAAATGTAGGGACTTACCCTCAAACCTTTAAAAATATTAACACTTCGTGATTATATGCATAACAATAAGAACCTATATAAAGATTATTGCTATACAAGAAAAGCTATATGCAACAGTTAGCTACGTTGAAATGCAAGGATCGTAGATAGGCTTCTCTGTCAATTTAGTAAGCCAAGATAAAATTAAAATTGACATAGCAAAACACGTCACAATATTCAATCTATTTCCCATATATTCACATAATATTTCTATTTAGTCTTTCATGCTATGAAATTTATAGTTAATCAAATTTCATACTGAAATAAATAAATGGTTCCGTAGAGCTGCCAAATAAATAAGTGCATTAAAAGAAAAGACTCGTGAAAAGAAATTGTCATACACTGTATTTTCAATCTATGTCAACCAAATATGCATCTCATAAATTATATGAAAAAAACAAAGTATACTTGAAAAACCTTATGGTTTTATAACCATATAATCAGAATTCCATTTCGTAATAATACTGATTTAGTTAAAATATTGTCTTATACCATCAGAAAATAAGGCTCATGAGATCATACCTCCTGTTTTCCATTCGAAAGCAGAGGTGCTCTATATGTACCTTAATAATTTCTTTTAATCAAGGCAACCATCATTAGAATTATACATGATCATTCTTGCTCCAACCATCTTATTTTCCTGCACAAATGAAACTAAATGGCTGAGTAACACAAAATTACATCAAGTCTTAAATTTTCATAAATTAAACATGTAATTCATGGTATGATTGAAAAATAATACTTCATGGACAATAGAAGCAAGCAAAACATTAATATGGCATATGTAATAATGCCCATGTTTCCATTGGTTCAACAAAATTGATTCAAGGTTGTCGACCATTCATATCTTCTATGTTGATTAAAGTCTCGTGCCGATAACGTGTTATAAAATATGGCTCAAAGTAACAATATAGATCAAGGAAAACAAGCTAAGAGATATAGAGAGAGAAAGAGAGGAGAGACTATTATTTCTTCTTCAATTGTGTATATATATTCCTATCTATTACAAGACCTTTATATAGGCATGAAAAGTGAAGAATCACTATTGCAAAATATGTCATTGAACATGTCATTAAACATTTGAGAGGAAGATCACGGAGGAGGTTATGGAGTTACAATCATAACTCTATAATTATTAGAGTATTGGGAGTTATGAAGATAATGGAGAAGAGTAGACATCCACCATAATTTAATTTTCTTATAACAAATTGTTAATTACTATAAATTATAGCATTTGTAGTTTTCATATATATAAGTTTTATTTACTTTCAATATTTTATGTCCGATTTTACGATTAAAATTAAGAAATTTAATTCTCGAAATTCAAACTAAATCACATAAATTGAGACAAAAGGTATAAAAACAAAATAAGACGACAGGAAAAGGAAAAACAAAAATGAGAGAAAAACTACCCAATACCCAAGTAAATTTCATGGGTGGTCACTCAACTTTGTGCTCATTACTCCAAAGTCATTATTCTTTCTTTTGTTACATAAAAATCATTTTACTTTGCTCCACTTTCCACAAAAATAACTTTGATCATTTTTTGTAAAAAACCTCACCTAAAATGTGAGAGAAAATGACAAAAAATGATCTTATATTTGGGGTAAATTCAAATTGGACCCTTAAATATACTCCTTAGCTATTTTGATCCCATAAGGTTGTCAAAAGTGAGCGCTTTTAATTTTCATCGAAGATTTAATAAACTCTGCTTATTAAATATACTGAAAACTAAAATTTAATTAACTAGAATTACCAATATAGTTCCGTCAAATCCAGTAATGGACAAAAAATTAAAAATCATAGGTGCTCTGCTAGCTTAAACACAAAGTTACTATAAAAAATATTATAAGTGTGACTAATTGGAAAGTAAACAAGAAAGTAACGACACACTTTAGCTTTGTAGCCTCCTATTGCAATATATACAAACAAATCACACCTCTTCAGGACTAAATTAAATAGTTAGTATTTAATCCTTTAATCAATAAAAAAAACTAATAATTTGTCCAAAAGTCAAATCAATGGATGAACGCAAATTCACCGATTACCACAATCGACTTTAATGCAACTAACATACATTCACCTTGAAAATGAGTTAATCCTTTCATGATATACGAATTATATATCTTCAGATCGTATGATTAATTATGAAACAATAAAATTCAGTTATTTTATATCTAATTGCAAGTAAGATTAAATACTTTGATGGGATGGCTTGTCAAATTCAGAAGTCGTAAAATAAAAAATGCACAAGATGCTAAAAGTAAATTTTAAAATAGCATATTACACTTCAAAAAGGTATACAAAATCTTATAATAAGTCAAAAATAGCCGAAATTATAAAAAATACATTTCTAAATGTGATTCCATAGTAATCTCTTTTTCGCATTTTCCATTAAACTATCAATTATAATTTGTTAAACACTTGACGAAAACCAAAAGTACTCACTTTTGACAGCCTTATTGAATCAAAACAACTAAGGAGTATATTTATGGGCGCATATTAAACTTACCCGAAAATATAAGGATTATTTTTGTTATTTTCTCTCACATTTTAGGTGGGGTTTTAACAAAAAATGACTAAAATTTTGTGAAAAGTGGAGCAAAGTAAAATGATTTTTATGTAACAAACGAAAGAATAGTGACTTTTGTGTAATGCGTACAAAGCTGGATGACCACCCATAAAATTTACTCCCAAGTTATCTACCATATATCCCTTTTATATTACTTGCGGTTGGCAAATTAAGTTGTTACAAGTTGCTGTTAGGATCGAAATAATCAAGTGTCATGCGGAAGCTAGTAAAGCAACACTTGAATGACGATAAATTAGACAACAGAAGAGAAATATATCAAAAGAGACACAAATATTCAACGTGGTTCGGTCAATTGACCTACGTCCACAAATGAAGACGAGAAATCCAATTTCTCAATATAAAAGAGAGTACAAAATATCGAGAGAAGAACATCACGAAGAGGCAAACACAAGTGACACACTAATACTTGTCCCGAAAAGTTCTCCCCCTAAACAAGACTCTCAAATCCCTTATGATTATATTGTGGATGCTACTGAATGAGAAGCAATGATCCTCAATTTATAGAAGTTCAAACATTTTCCTCCAAGAAAAGGGACTAGCCAAATATGGGAGATATATGTTTCCTTCTAAGAATAGAAAAACCCAATTATAATAAATATATTATGTTGCACCCTATTTTGCACAAGTCAAAATAACATATAACATATAGTACTCTACAAGGTTATTTAGAGTTTAGAGTCACCACCTAATATTTAAGGTATACTAGGACACCTATATTACGCTATGTAATGTACACTTGGATTATGGTCTGTGATACTATTGAGATTTTAGGTAAGAGTTCAAATTATCTCGAGTGGAAGGGGTTAGGATTCCCTCAAAATTCACAAAATATGATTCCGATGGACTCGATCAAATAAATGAGGAATTAGGCAAAGAACAATTAACTTAATATTTACAAAGAATGTGAAAGTAATTCAAAAAAAAGAAAAGTACTTAAACATGGGTGCTGCATGATAAATACATCTATGTAATAGATTACATATAAAGAGTGTGAACAAAATATATAAAATTTATGTTTTGATGATTTAATAAAATATAAAGAATATGTAGTAATGAGTGGAGTATTTGTAAATTGACATAAATACATTTTAATTAAAAAATACCCTTGAGAGAATGTCATGACCCGGAATCCTACCCCGGGACCGTGATGACGCCTAATATTTCATTTGCTAGGGAAGCCAACGTTAACTAGATTATTTAACTAATTTTAACAATTCAAACTAAAATATTAATAAAGATAAATCGAAATAGTATGAAATGAAATAATAAAATACATATGACGATATCTAAATATCTCTCAGAATCCGGAGTCACGAATACATGAGCAATTAGAGTACTACACATATAATCATAAGCAAATACAACTGTTTGAGACTAGATAAATAATAGAATAGATAAAGAAAGGGACTTGAGGGGCTGCGAATGTTGTGCAGCTATACCTCAAGTCTCCGAATATAGCTGAATCCGAGCAGAACACCACCAGACGTGCTGGGATCAACACCAGTATTTACACAAGAAGTGCAGAAGTGTAGCATGAGTACAACTGTCACGAACCAAATTAACCCTCCGTAAGGTATCGTGATGGCACCTAGTCTTTATGACTAGGTAAGCCTAATATTGCAAAAACAAATATATATATATATATA
>AWOL01S0014580.1:0-34727 GCA_000715115.1 Nicotiana otophora
TCGCCTCTACCCGTTTGGTTCTTGAAAAATGTTGAAGAAATGGCTTAAACCCATGTTTGGAGTGTGTTTTAAGTCACTGGACAGGCCTTCATCGCGTTCGCGAGTCCTTCTACACGTTCGCGAGTCCTTCTACGCGTTCGCGTAAGGCAGCTCCCCCAAGCCTTCGTGCCCTGTGGACCCATTCACGTAGAAGAACATGACCCCCTCCCCCAGGTCCCTTAAACTATCGCGTTCGCGAAGGGTACCACCCCCAACGCTTCGTGTTCGCGACCAGTCCTTCGCGTTCGTGAAAAAGAAATTTCCACTGCCCCTATTTTACCTTTCGCGTTCGCGACACTACCTACGCGAACGCGAAGAAGGGCACACCAGAACAGCTGCAGCAGCAAAAATCTCAGATTTTTTAAGTGCAAATCACCCCGTAGCCTATCTGAAACTCACCTGAGCCCTCGGGGCTCCAAACCAAACATGCACACAAGTCTAAAAATATCATACAGACCTGCTTGCGCAATCAAATTGCCAAAATAACACCTAGAACTCCGAATTTAGCACCAAATCAAATGAAATTCTCAAGAACACTTTAAAATTACTATTTTCTCAACCGAAAGTCTGAATCACGCCAAATCAACTCTGTTTCTCACCAAATTTCTCAGACAGGTCTTAAATAACATAATGAACCTGTACCGGGCTCCGAAACCAAAATACGGACCCGGTGCTAACAATGCCAAATATCAATCAATTCTTAAAAATAATTAATTTTCAGACTTTTAAGTTTTAGCAAAAATTCATAACTTGAGCTAGGGACCTCCGAATTCGATTCCGGGCATACGCCCAGGTCCTATAATTCGATACGGACCCACCGGGACCGTCAAAATATGAATTCGGGTCCGTTTACCAAAAATATTGACCGAAGTCAACAAAAATCAACTTTTAAGGTAAAAATTCTTATTTTCATTAGTTTTCAACATAAAAGCTTTCCTAAAACCTGTCCGGACTGTGCATGCAAATCGAGAAGAATAAAAATGAGATATTTAAGATTTAAGAGCGCAGATTCGAGTTCTAAAACATAAAATGACCTTTTGGGTCATCACAATAATGCATGTATTTCAACATAATTTAGTCGAGGCATCACTCCTCAAAATCTCAATCATGATTCGCAACTTCCAATTCTTACACACGTGGCATCTTGTGCCCACATCTTTCTGAATCACTTTTGTACGGAAAACTCCTCGTGCTACCACGTGTATAGTTTCCGTATCAATATCAACCAAGATGACCGATGAATAATTTAAACACACTTAAATACAATTTCTAATTTGAATACAGTGAAGCGTCAAATGAGTTATTAAGCCAATTTAGGATTCAATGGAGGTAAAATAGTGGAGAGGTTGTGCAAATAGAATATCAATTGACTTTAGTTTAGAAATATATGAGATTCAATAAAAATATTGTATTTATACAAAAATAGGACATCAACCAAATTTTACCGAGATAAATATGGGATTTATTAAGGTAATACAAAATGATAATTTTTCACGTAAATTACACGACAATAAGATTATGAGTGAATTTGAAATACCAATTAGAGAAAAACTAAAGTCACAATTTACATTAGTAGAACCCAGAATAAGATATGAGTTTTATTTTGAAAGACTTACAAGTGGAACGGCTTGAGAATTCTTTCATTTAATTATGCTACATTTTCAACAATTTAACATAACACATAAGGATGCATGACTCACACAAGAAGTCCATATTGTTCCATTTCTAATATATCGACGGTAAATTAATTATGATCAAATACAATAAAGTGATTTAAGAAATCACAGTAACCGTCCTAGCATGAAATGCATCATGAGAATCACAAATGGGAATTAACCTTAATTTTACAATAATTGCATATTTGTACATTTATTACGGCGTGCTACCCGTTCCCTCAATATAATCCTTCAAACAAAATCTTTTGCGGTGTGCAATCCGATCGCAAAATATAATATTTCAAATAAATTCTGTTGCGGCATGCAACCCGATCCAATAATATAATTTTTTAAATAAATTTTGTTGCGGCGTGCAACCCGATCCAACAATATATACTTTCAAATAAATTTCGTTACGGCGTGCAACCCGATCCAATAATATAAATTATACCTGTTGCGGCAAGCAACCCGATACAATAATATAATCTTTCAAATAAATTCTGCTGCAGCGTGCAACCCGTTCCAACAATATAAATCATATATGTTCTTGGATCGATCCTCAAGCAACACAAATTAAGCAATCAATTTACAACCAACTACAAAGGAATAACGAGGTTGCACAAAGAAGTCAAAACTACTGAAAAAGGTTACACGATAGCTCACGAAATCAAATAGCAAGAAAATGACAAACCATAAGCCAAGGCACAATTTATGAACATTAGTTAACAATTTAGGTATGTAGCAGGTAAAGCATGAATTCAACAAGTGGTTACAATCAACAATTGGCATATAAGGTGATCTTGACAACGAAGATGGAACATGTGCTAACAATTTCAAGTAAAGCACGTACAAATAATTCTAACACAAAAGATGTAGTCATGAAACGATAGTTACAATTAGTTACATGAAGGGAGCTAGCAGTCCAAACCGATCAAATATCAAATATAGGTCGTATACCCACTCGTCACCTCGCGTACACGACCTTCCCATGATATGAATGACGTAATCATCTCAACTCCTAAGAGGTGATTTCCCTCACACAAAGTTAGATAAGACACTTACCTCAACGAAACTAAACCAATACTTTAAATGATCTTCGCGAGTGAATCCACCTCCGGACGGCCCAAATCTCGATGATTTTCTTGATAATCCCTAGAAAATAAGATCACCACAAATCGAGCTTCCTTAATTCAGATCTTTAGTGATATTAAAACCTCCCACTATTCAATTGGACCAATATTAGTAAATAAATTTCTAGATTTTTGGTCATTTAGGCATTTTATCAAACACCTAGAGTATATAGTATTTTACTAATTTTAGTAATGGTGTTTCTTCATCCAAAAATCCCTCCTTCCCACCAACAAGAGATACTAAACCATCCTTTGTCTACAAACAACCTTCTTTAGAATCATTAAAATTATCAATGAACTTACATCCACCCAATTATTGTTAATTAATTCATTATAAATCTCTACAACACCCAATAATCTAGTTTAAGTATTAATGGCTTCCAAGCACCGTACCATGAGTTCAAATACTTAATTCATACTCATATTCCCATAATAAATCAGTACATGTAAGTCTAAGGGTGTGGGATTACCTTTTTGGAAGAAATCTTGTAAAACCCTCCTTTGAATTCTTGAAGGAATTTCTTGAAGATATAAATATTGTATGTGTAGATTTCATCAATACTAATGTAGAAATGATGGAATTACACACCAAGATAATAGGAATTGCTTACCTTGAAGAAGAAAGGAGTTGGTGGTCTTGAGAGAGTGGAGAAGAGCTCCAAAATCCGTCCAAGTGAAATGGGGGAAATGAACTCCCAAGGTGAGTACTTAAAAAGGCTTCAGGTGGAGGTAGTGTGCTAGTGCCAGTGCCAAATACCTATATTTCACTGGTTTTCAGAGTTGCTGAGAGGGTTGGCGTGCCACAATCCACGCGTTGCACTGTCCCTAGCACACTCCCAATTATTTGCTTTTCAATTTCTTACTTCTCCACTCCCCCTCGTTTGATACATTGCTATGATATAGACTCGAATTGACTTCAAATTTTGCACACAAGTTATAAATGACAGTACGGACATATTTCAACTTTTGAAATTGGGATCCGACCCCGACATCAATAAAGTCAACTCTCGGTCAAACATTTCAAAATCTTTTATTTTTTCAACTTTTGTCAATTCATGCCGAAACTATCTACGAACCTCCAAATCAACATTCGGACACGCTCCTAAGACCAAAATCACCATAAGGAGTTATTGGAACCATCGAAATTTCATTTCGAAGTTGTTTGCTCAAAAGTCAACTCTCTGGTCAACTCTTTTCTTTTAAGCTTCTTAAATAAGAATTGGTCTTCCAATTTGATCCCGAGTTGTCCGATAACCAAACTCGACCACACACGCAAGTCATAATACGCATTACAAGGTTGTTCGAGATCTTAAGCCGCTGAACGGGACGCTATTTCTTAAAACGACAAGTCGGATCGTTACAGTAATTAATCTCTTAACTTACTCGAAAGTGACGTTGTTCAACAACAATATCTAACCAAATGTTCTCTCTCAAGCAACACAAGATAACTAGACACGATTAATCAATGGCCCTTTAATTAACCACAAGAAACACACAGTTGAACAATTAGAGAGTAAAAACGGCTCAATTATATTAATACACAATCAAGACTTCATCCAACAATTGGTTTCATCAACCCTAGATGACGGATTTAGCTACTCATAATTATGTAGATAATCATAGTAATATCCAAAAGCATTAAATTATAAATTAAAGGAAAGCAGAGAGAAAAACTTTTGTGATTCGTGCTCCAGAGTGTTCAATAGCCTCTTGCCTCTCTAATGATGTCTAACTCTTCAAAAACTAACTTTAAGAGGTATTTATATGGTGGGACCGAGGTCCACCCATCCAAACATAATGAGGAAATAAAAGTGGCTCGCAATAGCATCGTCGGCACGGAGCATTGTCAGAGGCACCAATATTACTCTCTGAGGCACCATCAAAGGCGCCAATATTTCCCCGCGAGGCACTATTAGAGGCGCCAACGATAATGCCCTGGACAAAGCCTTGCACTGTATCCGGCCGTGACTTTTCATTGCCTTGCATGTCTTCTTTTAATGCTCCATTTTATAGCTTTGAGGTACCATTTCGTGCAACTTTTCTTCACTTCAAGTCCAAGCATTTCTACACGTAAAATAAACTCTATTAAGCTTAATTGTCGCATAAATTAGCATCCAAACAACAAGCAAGCAGGGTAAATAACGTCAAAATATATGGAATTATAGCACGACATCATTGGTCTTCTTATCTTTATAAATCAACATTTTAATATTTAATTAACACAACATTTTTATCATTTGACGATTCGGTTGGGCCATACACCTCTCTCATTTGCAATCTTAAAGATGCATTAGAAACTTTATCAAAGAAATAAGGCAATTCTTCTAATAATTGAGAAATTCTCTAGCTGGTATGGCGTAATATGTACTTATTTTAGCTTCTTCTTATCTTTCTCTTGTCTTCTTTCTTAGCGTGTTGGCTTTGTCTTGTGTTTATAGTAACCAGAGGAATTCAAGGAGAAACTAGTAAAACCTTTGCTTCAGGCCTCCAAAATTTTGAGGTCCAATGATTTTCAAAAATCAAATTTTTTTGATTTTATTTTTGCTTAGATAATGTAAAAATTTGTAGAAAAAAATATTAAACTTTTAGAAGAAAAAAAAGAAGAAAAGATTGCCTACTTTTTAATAGTAAAAATATTTTAGAACTTTGAGTTAAGTTATATAAATCTTCATATTAGTAAATAAAATTATTTTACAATAAAATCCAAGGTAATGTATGACAAATAAATGGCTAACATCTTATTATTAAGTTGAATTAAATTTTACCAATATAAATAATAATATTATTAGGTGAAGTTAAACCTTTATGTCTTGTGAGAATATATTATAAATCAAAAGTACAAAAAATAACTTTTAATTAAAACTTTAGACTACTAATTGGATTGACCCTCCTTACTAGTAATATGAAGTGTATATGTATTAGGCTATCATGCTCTTTTATGTTAAGTTTATGCAATTCGTAATAGCAGGTAGAATGACATGTTCTTTAAAACTGAATTTACCGAATTTTGAAATTTGAGTTTTGAAGTTGGAATTTGAAATCTGAATTTTGAAAGCTGAATTGTGATACCTGAGTTGATTTTTATGTTCAATCTTTTTTGTTTTTAGGGAGAAGGATGCATTGGTTCTGTAGAATCAATCACTTCGTCAATCGTTACAAAATTTGTATCAACCGCTAATGTTGAGGCTACTACTTTAATTGAAATCGTGGATGGTTTGTCTGGTGTTATTAATAATATGGTTGATTTTATTAGCAAGCTAAGTCCATTCTTTGGCGTTGTTAATGCCGATAGTTAGGCTCAGGCTTTCGATATAAATCCGAGTTGCTAAATTTGAATTTTCAAAACCGAATTTTTAAATCTAACGTTGCTAAGTTTGAGATGAAAAATCTCAGTTGTTAAATTTGTGAGTTCGATATTTGAGTTATGAAGTCTGAGTTTTGAAACAATTGACTATGCGAGTTTTAATTACTGATATTTATGTTCTACCTTTTTTTTTATTTTAGGAAGAAAGACGCCTCGTTTCAGGAGAATCAATCACTCTACTAGTCTTTACAAAGTTTGCAGCAACCTACTAATGTCGAGGGTACAACTTTAGCGGAAGTTGCGGATGACTTATCCGGTGATGTTGACAAAATTATTGAATTTATTAGCAAGATAAGACCATTTTTTACAATTGCAAATGCTGATAGTAAATCTCAAGTTGACGCTGCTAGTGGTTGGGCTTATTGGTTAGCAAGCTCAATTTTTTATTTGGAGCGATGAAATAGCTTCCCTATCTTTTCAATGATACCCAGGAATGGTTGGGTAAGTTCACACTCTGGTGGGCTAGCATTCAAAGTGGAGGAGCCATAGCTGGTGCAGAGGTTGGAGGTGCAAATGATGGTCACGTAGATGCTAGTCATACAGAAATTGGTGAAGCCTTGGCATTAGTTTAAATTTCTTGAATGAGCGCATATAGTATCGTACGGTCAATAGAATTAAAAAAAATATATCACAGGTAGAACCTGATATGCGAATATAAGTCACGTTTTAGATTTCCAAAGCAACGCAGACTTGTGACTTGTGTCAATTCGTTGGAATTTGCTCATAGTCATTAAAAGTAAATTATAACTGTTCTTTTTCTCTTCCCTGATATAATTTTAGTTTAGGCATCACCTTTTTATCATTATTCTATTATATTCTTGCACAACAAATATGTGCATGACTTATCCACGACTTTAATAATATAATATATATTTAAATAATAAATAAAATATATAAAAAGATGATTCTCCTTCTTTAGTACTAATCAATGATAAATTTAGTTGTTTAAAATTCTAAAATATTTTTCTAATTATATATAGGGGAAGAGGAAATAGGGAAGGAAATTTGGATAATAATAAACTACTAAGAGTTTTCAAATTTTAATTAAATTTATTTTTTCCGCCTTTTTATTAGAGGAATTTTGTCTCTTTCGAATGAGCGTTTTTAGTGTTATTCATTTAACAATTGGGCCAAGACAACGAACATTTTTAGTGTTATTCATTTTTAGTGTTTCCCCTTTTATTAGAGGTATTTTGCCCCCATCAGGTTTCATAGAATGATAACGAACAAATACAGGACCAGCTCAATTAACAATTGGGTCAAGACAAAGAAAGAAGCAGGTAGTTGCTTTAGCTAAGAGAAGTACCGATATTCATTTTATTCCAACATTATCCTCAACACATATGTGACATACAAGATTATACATACACAATGAATTTTAAAACTATTAGTTACAACTTCAAATGATGTATTTGTTAGTGGATCATGTAAAACAAGGAAAAGAGGAAATTCGGGATTTGTCGGGAAATGAGTGTGATTTAAATGCTTTTGCGTTCGATCTAAATGCTTATAGGTTATGAATACAACGGCAATAATCCAGAAAAAGGTGGATTGTTCATAGGACTCAATGGAGTCAATTATAGCATCCTTCTTCTAGTAACAAAAGAAATAATGAGTGTGATTTAAATGCTTCTAAGTGTACTTATACCTTATAAATGAGCAATCTCAAGCTCATGACTAACATCCTATATCATTACTAGATGCCGATGGACCGTGCTAGTACGGGCTCAATAAATTATGTTGCACTACCTTTTATCCAAAATGTCTTTGAAAGTTAGAATTTTTACACAAATAGACGGTCGATTCACTAATTACTTCTCTCACTTGATTTACATATATTATATACTAATTATACATTATTATATTTATTGTACAAGAATTATGTATATATTATTAATTCCTGAATGTTTTTGTTTAAGCGAATTGGTTAGCGACTATTTAGATTGATTCTTCTCCTTAAATGTTTGCACTCGTGTAGAAATTCAATTAATAACATTACTAATAAGATTATTTGACAGAATTATTATTTATCTCTCTTAGTAAATACAACTAAGCATGGACAAATGATTGTTATATCATTTATTAGACAACATATGTAACTTTGAAAAAAAAAGTTAATATCTTCTTAATTTGTACCTTTTAAATATTTTGAATTGTTAATTATTATGACTTATAATACTTTTACGTAATTTTTAAATATATAGTTTTTATTTTAAAAAATTTAAAGATTTTATTCCGAAGTCATGGTCAAAATTAAGAAGTTTGACTCTTAAATTTCGAAAAATATCATCTTTTTTGGGACATATGGAGTACAAAGTCTTTATTCCTTTCCATTATATTTTAAAGCTAGAATAGATAAAGAATGTGAAAATTAAGGATAAAGCTGTTATGAATTATTCGATTTACCTCCCTTTGACTATTAAATTTGGTATTGATTATAAAGTAAAGATTGATGTTTTTTCCTATTAATACTAAAACAAATATATGCTATTTTATAAAATCACAAAGCACATGAGCTATAAAATTTAGAAGAAAGAAAAAGTGACATGATATTTAATTCGGTGAATGAACAGGTTGAAGAAAAGGCTTAGATGAAATTAAGAATTTGGCTATTACTAAGTAGGACCCACAGGTCAGAGGATGTACTTTGTGAATGGGTGCAAGCCGTATGTGTCAAAAGGAAATGCAATTGGGGCCCATTTGTTCTGCTAGATTTTCACGCGCCTATAGAATTGAGCAAAAACAATGTTGTTATAATGTACAGCACAGGAAAGGTAAACGTACAGAACAAATGAATACAACAATATAGATGCACAAAAATCTTGAAATACCGAAAGAAGGCCTTGGTAGGCAAGCTGGCAAGACAACGGCCAGCTGCTTCCAAGGCTCTTCTTTATATTAGAAAATGACTGTGCTAGAGTACCCCTTCCAAAAAGGAAAAAAATGAAAATTTTAAGTTTAAAATGTCGGGTCCTTACTTGCACGGTGTAACGACCCGATCAGTCGTTTTGAGTATTACAGTCTCGTTCTCCCATTTACTGTTTATCCTGTGTTCAATTATAATTATGTGACTTATCGGTGAGGTTTCAGAATGAATTGGAACACTTAGTTCCAAGATTAAAAGCTTAAGTTGAAATAATTGACCGGATATTGACTAATATATAAACGACTCCGGAATGGAGCTTTGATGATTCTAATAGCTCCGTAGGATGATTTTGGACTTAGGAGTGTGTCCAGAAAATTATTTGGAAGTTCGTAGTTAAATTAGGCTTGAAATGACGAAAATAGCAAATTTAAAGTTTGGAAGTTTGACCGGGAGTTGACTTTTTGATATCGGGTTCGGAATCCAGTTCTGAAACTTTTCATAGGTCCGTTATGTCACTTATAACTTGTGTGCAAAATTTGAGGTCAATTGGACTTGATTTGATAGGTTTCGGCATCGAATGTAGAAGTTGGAATTCGTTAGTTTTCATTAGGCTTGAATTTGGGTGCGATTCGTGGTTTTAGCGTTGTTTGATGTGATTTGACACCTCGACTAAGTTCGTATAATGTTTTGGGACTTATTGGTATAATTAGTTGAGGTCCTGGGGGCCTCGGGTGAGTTTCTGATGGTTAATGGATAACAAATTGGACTTAGAATAAACCAGGAAAATTTCAGTCTTCTGGTGCAATCGCACCTGTGAAAATTTGGCTGCAGGTGTGAGCTCGCAGAAGCGAGTACGGCAGCACAGAAGCGGAAAAGGAAGAGGGGAGCAGTGGCCGCAGGTTCGGGAAAAAGTTCTGCATCTGCGTGACCGTAGATGCGGACAAGAAGTCGCAGGTGCGTTGGAGACCGCAGAAGCGAGTCCGCAGAAGCGAAAAGGTGATCGAAGAAGCGGAGGCAAGGCAGCCTTGGCAAAACCGCAAAAGCAGTTGATTTTTTGCAAAAGCGGAACCGCATATTCGGTTAATATTTCGCAGAAGCGAAAATCCCTGGGCAGAATATATTCGAAGAGTCCGAGATTTTTTCTCATTTTTGGACTTTCAAGCACGGTTTGGGGCAATGTTCAGACGGAATTCACGGAAAAACTTGAGGTAAGTCACTTGTTATCATTGTTAGTCAATAATATTGAATTATCATTGAGTATTTCGACTAGATTACGTAATTTTGAGGTGAAATTCGAGGATTTGGGCCTAGGGATATGAAAATAAGATTTGAGGATTTGAAGGTCAAGTTGATGTCGGAATTTGATAAATTTGGTATGGTTGGACTCGTGGTTGAATGTTTGTTCATATTTTATAACTTTTATCAGGTTCTAAGACGTGGGCCCCACTGACGATTTTTGAGTTGAATTTTGGATTTTGTTAGAAAATTTAGTATTTTCATATGGAATTGATTCCTATAATTTGTGTTGACTGTATCGAATTAATTGTGACTAGATTCGAGGTGTTCGGAGGCCGATTCGCGAGGTAAGAGCATATTGGAATAAAGAACTTGCACGGTTTGAGGTAAGTAACATTTCTAAACTTGGTTCTCAGGGTATAAACCCCAAAAATATGTGTTATGTGATTTGTTTGAAGGTGACACACATGCTAGGTGATGGTCGTGTGGGCTTGCACCATAGAAATTTTAACATAATTGATTCCGTGGAATTGTGTAGTCAAATAATCTTGGCATTATCCATGTACTTTCATGTGTTAAAGGAATTGAGTTGAGACTCGCATTAAAGATCACGTCTAGGCTACGTGCCCATATTTTTGGGACCCACAGAGGTCGTATTGCTATTGAATTATTTATTTAAATTGTAATTTTATACTCAGTCACATATGTCATTTGCATATCATATCTCAGTTTCTGTTGTTATTCATTGATGCATCATATCATTGTGTCGGGTTGATTTTTATGTCATTGAGAGCCCGAGAAACTGGAAATTTTGAGTGATATTTATGGGATCGGGCTGGACACCGCAACATATTTTATTTATTTATGCCTGGATCTGGCTATTATAGCGCTTGGGCTGAAGGAGCCCCTCCGAAGTCTGCACTCCCATAATGAGCTCGGTTGATTTTATATTCAGGAATGGATCTTCCCTGGTATGGATCTTGCCCGAATCATTTATATTGAGGGATGAATCTTTCTTGGACATGGAGCTTGCCCCAATCATTTATATTGAGGGATGGATCTTTCCTGGACATGGATCTTGCCTGAATCATTTATACTTTGGGGTGTATTTTCCTTGGCTTGGATCTTGCCTATTTATCTATATTGAGGGATGGATTGGCCTTACACTGTATTGAGCGGCTGACTGTCAGTTGATATTATATTTGGGATGGATCTTCCTAGGGATGGATTGGCCATATACAGTACTGATTGATTGAGTATTTTGAGAGTATGAGTACACGAGGTTTCCACTGAGGTGCATCACATACAACATATACATTGGCATGTAGATATAGAGATGTCATATTCCTCATATCATTCAGAATTGATCTATTTTACTCGTACTGAGTTTAACTGTTGAACTTGAAAGTATGCCTACATTTCTGTACTATTATTTCCATACTGGACTGTACCTGTTGAGATCGTCACTACTTTCAGCCCAAAGGTTAGTCTTGTTACTTATTGAGTGCATGGGGTCGGTTGTACTCATACTACACTCTGTACATCGTGTGTAGATCCAGGTACCTCCGGATACGGCGGTTACTAGATTTTGGAGTTCCATCTGTTGGAGACTATCGAGATAGCTTCTTGGCATCCGCAGATCCTGAGACTCTTTCCTTTCAGTTATTTGTACTATTCTACATTTCCAAACAGTGTTTGTATCAGTCATACTATGTTATCATTTAGAAGCTCATGTACTCAGTGACACCAGATTTTGGGAGTGTATTTGTATTAGTATTTGTGGGATTTTCCTATTAAATTTAAATATTATGTTTTCAAACTTAAAAGATTATAGTGATTTATTGAGGTTATCAGCTTGCCTATTCTTGAGATAGGCACCATCACAGCATGTGAATTTTGGGTCGTGACAAGTTTGTATCAAATCCTAGGTTACATAGGTCTCACGAGTCATGAGCAGGTTTAGTAAACTCTTGCGGATTGGTATGGAGACGTCTGTATTTATCCTCGAGAGGCTGCCGAACCCTTAGGAAAATTTTACTTTCTTGTATTCTGTCGTGCGAATTTGTTGATTCCGGAAACTAAAATTTTGTTATTCTATTCTCTCTTAGATGGTGAGGACACGTACTACCGGATCAGATGGTCAGCCACCAGTGCCACCAGTTATGGCCATGAGAGGTCGGGGCCATGGTAGAGGTCGAGGTGTAACCCGCACAGCAGTTAGACCAGCACCTGTAGAACCACTAGTTGCTCCATCTTAGGAGCAGGTTCCAGATATAGTTAAGCCGGCGGGACCAGCTCAGGCACCAGCTATGCCTATTATGATTCGAGACTATCACGAGGCTTTGGCCCAGATATTGATTGTTTGCACTGGCCTTACTCAAGTGGTTTTGGCTCAGGCCGCACCAGGCACTTCTCAGGCCGGGGGAGGTACTCATACTCCTGTCGCCTGTACTCCAGAGCAAGTAGTGCAGGGACTTCAGATACCAGGGGAACTACCAATCCAGCCAGTTGCAGCTGCTCAGGCCCATGTGGGTCCTATTATGAATGACGAGGAGCAGAAAAGACTAGAGAGATTTGAGATACTTTGTCCTCCATCATTCAGTGGAACTAAGTCAGAGGATTCTCTGGATTTTTTGGACAGATGCCAGCGGACTCTTCATACAGCGGGTATTCTAGAGACTAGTGGTGTCTCATTTACTATTTTTTAGCTAACCGGAGCAGCCTTCAGATGGTGGGAGACTTATGATAGGAGAAGACCAGTTGGTACAACACCACTTTCATGGCATGAGTTCTCCATATTATTCCTGGAGAAGTTTGTGCCACAAACCCGCAAAGAGGAACTGCGTAGGCAGTTCGAGCATTTACATCAAGAGGACCTGTCCATGACTCAGTATGATATGTGGTTTTCAGAATTGGCTAGTCATGTAGTTTGGTTGGTTCCCACTGAGAGAGAGAAGATCAGGAGGTTCATTAATGGCCTCAATCATCAATTCCGTTTTGTTATGACTCTGGGGAATGTAGCAGGTGCTAAATTCGACGAGGTGGTTGACAGTGCTCGGCGGCTAAAAATGGTCGGTACTCAGGAGCGTGATGAGAGGGAGGACAAGAGGTCTCGTGGTCCGGGTAATTCCAGTGGTGTTCCTTCTAGGGGACAGTCTTATCACAACAGGGGTCATCTTTATAGGCTCACTCAGATGGCTCGTCCAGCTCGTCGTGGCGCATCAGCTAGCCATGTTTCGTACAGTGCTCAACCGAGTCAGTCTTCTCTTAGTGCACTTCCAGCTCAGAGTTCATCTCGTACACCATCAATTTAGGGTTCATCTGTACCAGGTTCTTCTGGTAGTTATTCTGGTTCTCGGGGTCCACCTCAGTACTTGCCGACATTTTTAGAAAAGGGTTGTTTTGAGTGTGGAGATTTGGATCACATAAAGAGATATTTCCCCACCTTACGGGAGGTTCAGCTCAGCAGAGGAGTCAGACTACGACTTCAGCACCAGTTGCTTAACCACCTGCCCAGCCAGTTCGGTGTGTGGCTCAGTCAACTAGGGTTCGCCCAAAAGGGGAAAGCCGAACAGGTGGCGGTCAGGCCCGATTCTATGCTATTCCTACTAGGACAGATGTTGTTGCTTCAGATGCAGTGATCACATGTATTGTCTCAGTATTCCACAGGGAAGCCTCTATGTTATTTGACCTTAGTTCCACATATTCGTATGTATCATTATATTTTGCTCGTTATCTGGATATGCCCCGTGAGTCCTTAGTTTCACCTGTTTATGTATCTACGCTGGTGGGCGATACTATTATTGTGGACCGTGTGTATCGGTTGTGTGTGGTAACTATTGGGGGACTTGAGACTATAGTGGATGTCTTATTGCTTAGTATGGTTGATTTCGATGTAATCTTGGGTATGGATTGGTTGTCTCCATGTCATGCTATTCTGGACTGTCATACAAAAACAGTGACGTTGGCGATATCGGGATTGCTGAAGGTCGAGTGGAGAGGTTCTCTAGATTATGTTCCCGGTAGGATAATTTCTTACTTGAAGGCCCAACGGATGGTTGGAAAGGGGTGTTTGTTATATTTGGCCTTTGTGAGAGATGTTAATGCAGACACTCCTACTATTGACTCTGTACCGGTAGTGCGAGACTTTTTGGATGTATTTCCTGCAGTCCTGCCGGGTATGCTACCCGAAAGGGATATTGATTTCGGTATTGACTTGGTTCCGGGCACTCAGCCCATTTTTATTTCTCTGTATCGTATGGCACTAGCTGAATTGAAAGAATTGAAAGAGCAACTTCAGGAACTTCTTGATAAGTGTTTATTAGGCCTAGTGTGTAGTCTTGGGGTGCACCAGTTCTATTTGTGAAAAATAAAGACGGTACTATACGGATGTGCATCGACTACAGGCAGTTGAACAAAGTTACAATCAAGAACAAGTATCATTTGCCACGTATTGATGATTTATTTGACCAGCTTCAGGGAGCGAGGGTATTCTCCAAAATTGATTTGAGATCTGGGTATCACCAATTGAAAATTCAAGATTCAGATATTTTAAAGACGACATTTAGGACCCGTTATGGTCACTATGAATTTCTCGTGATGTCTTTTGGGCTGACAAATGCCCCAGTAGCATTCATGCACTTGATAAATAGTATATGCCAGCCATATCTTGATTCATTTGTCATAGTATTTATTAATGATATCTTGGTGTACTCACGTAGCCATGAGGGGCATGCACAACACTTGAGTATTGTATTACAAAGGCTGAGAGAGGAGCAATTGTATGCCAAATTCTCTAAGTGTGAGTTCTGTCTTAGTTTGGTGGCATTCTTGGGACACATAATGTCCAGTGGAGGAATTAAGCTGTATTCAAAGAAGATATAGGCAGTTCATAGTTGGCCCAGGCCATTTCAGCTACTGAGATTTAGAGTTTTCTCGGCTTGGCTGGTTATTATCGTCGCTTTATGGTGGGCTTTTCGTCTATTGCATCACCTTTGACCAAATTGACCCAGAAGGGTGCTCCATTCAGGTGGTCGGATGAGTGTGAAGAGAGATTTCAGAAGCTCAAGACTATCTTGACTACAACTCCAGTTCTAGTTTTACCTTCAGCTGCAAGCTCTTATACAGTGTATTGTAATGCTTCTCGGATCGGTATTGGGTGTGTCTTCATGCAGGAGGGTAGAGTGATTGCTTATGCTTCGCTCCAGTTGATGCCACATGAAAAGAACTACCCTGTTCATGATTTAGAGTTGACAGCCATTGTTCATACATTAAAGATTTGGAGGCACTATCTCTATGGTGTGTCTTGTAAGGTATTTACAGATCATTAGAGTCTTCAACACTTGTTCAAATAGAAGGATCTAAATTTGAGGCAGCGTAGATAATTGGAGCAGCTAAAAGACTATGATATTACTATTCTGTATCATCCCGTGAAGGCCAATGTGGTGGTCGATGCCTTGAGTAGAAAGGTGGCGAGTATGGGTAGCCTTGTATTCATTCCTGTTGGCGAGAGGCCTCTTGCAGTTGACGTTCAGGCCTTGGCCAATCAGTTTGTGAGATTAGATATTTCGGAGCCCAGTCGGGTTTGAGCTTGTGTGGCTTCTCGGTCTTCCTTATATGACCGCATCAGAGAGTTCGAATATGATGATCCACATTTGC
Source organism: Nicotiana otophora (assembly GCA_000715115.1). NCBI lineage: Eukaryota > Viridiplantae > Streptophyta > Magnoliopsida > Solanales > Solanaceae > Nicotiana > Nicotiana otophora. The sequence continues at coordinate 15,949 of AWOL01S0014580.1, forward strand.
TTGTCTTGAAGGACACTGTTCAGTACGGTGATTCCAAAGATGTTACTATTTAAGATGATAGGATATTGAGAATACAGGGTCAGATTACTGTTCCAAATGTAGATGAACTGCGGGAGTTGATTCATGAGGAGGCCCATAGTTCATTGTACTTCATTCATCCGGGTGCCGAAAAGATGTAGCAGGACTTGAGACAGCACTATTGGTGGAGAAGAATGAAGAAAGATATAGTGGGGTTTGTAGCTTGATGTTTAAATTGTCAGCAGGTGAAGTACGAGCATCAGAGACCGGGCGGATTGCTTCAGAGACATGAAATTCGAGAGTGGAAATGAGAGCGTATTACCATGGACTTCGTAGTTGGACTCCCACGAACTTTGAGGAAGTTTGATGTTGTTTGGGTGATTGTGGATCGGTTGACCAAGTCCGTGCATTTATTCTAGTCGGTACTACTTATTCTTCGGAGTGGTTGGCTGAGATCTATATCTGCGAGATTGTTCGCCTTCCCGGTGTGCCAGTGTCCATCATTTCAGATCAGGGCACGTAGTTCATATCACAGTTTTGAAGAGCAGTGCAGCGAGAATTAGGTACACAGGTTCAGTTGAGTACAACATTTCACCCTCAGACGGACGGACAGTCTGAGCGCACTATTCAGATATTGGAAGATATTCTATGTGCTTGTTTCATAGATTTTGGGGGTTCTTGGGATCAGTTTTTGCCACTTGCAGAGTTTGCCTACAATAACAGCTACCAATCGAGCATTCAGATGGCTCCGTATGAGGCTTTGTATGGGAGACAATGTCGGTCTTTGGTGGGTTGGTTTGCACCGGGTGAGGCTAGGCTATTAGGTACTAATTTAGTTTAGGATGCTTTGGAAAATGTTAAATTGATTCAGGAATGACTTCGCACGGCGCAGTCTAGACAGAAGAGTTATGCCGACCGGAAGGTTCGTGATGTTGCTTACATGGTAGAAGAGAAGGTACTACTCCGAGTTTCACCTATGAAGGGTGTTATGAGGTTCAGAAAGAATGGCAAGTTGAGTCCTAGATATATTGGGCCTTTTGAAATACTTAAAAAGATTGGAGAGGTGGCTTATGAACTTGCATTGCCGCCTAGTCTATCGGGCGTTCATCCAATGTTTCATGTTTTCATGCTCCGAAAGTATGTCGAAGACCCGTCTCATGTTTTGGATTTCAGTACAGTGCAGTTGGATGGTAATTTGACTTATGATGTGGAGCTGGTGGCCATTTTGGACCGGCAGGTTCGAAAGTTGAGATCAAAGAACATAGCTTCAGTGAAAGTGCAGTGGAGAGGCCACACCTATTTGAGACTCCATGTATAATTCTAAAATTGTTTGAGGACGAACGTTTGTTTAAGAGGGGAGAATGTAATGACCCGGCCGATCGTTTTGAGTATTAAGCCCCGTTCCCTCATTTACTGCTTATCCTGTGTTCAATTATAATTATATGACTTGTCGGGAAGGTTTCAAAATGAATTGAAATACTTAGTTCTAAGATTTAAAGCTTAAGTTGAAATAGTTGACCGAATATTGACTTATGTGTAAACGACTTCGGAATGGAGTTTTGCTAATTCCAATAGCTCGGTATGGTAATTTTTGACTTAGGAGTGTATCCGAAAATTTATTTGAAAGTCCGTAGTTAAATTAGGCTTGAAATGGCAAAAATAAAAAATTTATAAGTTCGGAAGTTTAACCGGGAGTTGACTTTTTGATATCGGAGTCGGAATCAAGTACTAAAAATTTTCATAGGTCTGTTATGTCACTTATGACTTGTGTGCAAAATTTGAGGTCAATCAGACTTGATTTGATAGGTTTCGGCATCGAATGTAGAAGTTGGAATTCTTTAGTTTTCATTAAGATTGAATTGGGGTGCGATTCATGGTTTTAGCATTGTTTAATGTGATTTGAGACCTCGACTAAGTTCGTATGATGTTTTGGGACTTATTGGTATAATTGGTTGAGGTCCAGGGGGCCTCGGGTGGGTTTCGGATAGTTAACGGATCAAAAATTGGACTTAGAACAAACCTGAAATATTTCAGTCTTCTGATGCAATAGCACTTGCGGAACATTAGCCGCAAGTATGAGCTCACAGAAGCGGAAAAGGAAGAGGGGAGCAGTGGCCGCAGGTGCGGGCAAAAGTTTCGCATCTGTATGATCGCAGATGCGGGCAAGAAGTCACAGGTGCGCTGGAGACCGCAGAAGCGGACTGCTTCTCGCATAAGCGAGTCCGCAGATGCAAAGGCAAGGTAGCCTTGGCAAAACCGCATAATCAATTGATTTTCCGCAAAAGCGGAATCGCAGATGCAGTTAATTATTTTGCAGAAGTGAAAATCCCTGGGCAGAATATATTCGAAGGTTCCAAGATGTTTTCTCATTTTTGAACTTTCAAGCACGGTTTGGGGCAATTTTTCAAAGAGAATTCATAGGAAAACTTGAGGTAAGTCACTAGAATATTGAATTATCATTGAGTATTTCGACTATAATACGTGTTTTTGAGGTGAAATTCGAGGATTTGGGCCTAGGGATATGAAAATAAGATTTGAGAATTTGAAGGTCAAGTTGATGTCAGAATTTGATAAATTTGGTATGGTTAGACTCGTAGTTGAATAGCCGTTTATATTTTATAACTTTTATCGGGTTCCAAGATGTGATCCCCATTGACGATTTTTGAGTTGAATTTTGGATTTTGTTAGAATATTTAGTATTTTCATATGGAATTGATTCCTATAATTTATGTTGACTGTATCGAATTAATTGTGACTAGATTCAAGGCGTTCGGAGGCCGATTCGCGAGGCAAGGGCATATTGGAATAAAGAACTTGCACGGTTTGAGGTAAGTAACATTTCTAAACTTAGTTTTAAGGGTATAAACCCAAAAATACGTGTTATATGATTTATTTGGAGGTGACACATATGCTAGGTGACGGCTGTGTGGGCATGCACCGTAGAAATTGTAACGTAATTGATTCCGTGAAATTGTGTAGTCAAATAATCTTGGCATTATCTATGTACTTTCATGTGTTAAAGGAATTGAGTGGAGACTCGTATTAAAGATCACGTCTAGGCTACGTGCCGATATTTTTGGGACCCACAGAAGTCTTATTGCTATTGAATTATATGTTTAAATTGTAATTTTATACTCAGTCACATCTATCATTTGCATATCATATCTCATTTTCTGTTGTCATTCATTGATACAGCATATCATCATATCGGGTTGATTTTCATGTCATTGAGAGCCCGAGAGACTGAAGATTTTGAGTGATATTTATGGGATCGGGTTGCACACCGTAACATATTTTATTTATTTATGCCTGGATCTGGCTATTATAACGCTTGGGCTGAAGGAGCCCCTCCGGAATCTGCATCCTCACAGTGAGCATGGTTGATTTTATATTGAGGGATGGATATTCCTTGGGTGTATATCTTGTCCGAATCATTTATATTAAGGGATGGATCTTCCATGGGTATGGATCTTGACCGAATCATTTATGCTTTGGGATGTATTTTTCCTGGCATGGATCTTGCCTAATTATCTATATTGACGGATGGATCTTCCATGGGCTGGATTGGCCTTACACAGTACTGAGCGACTGACTATCAGTTGATATTATATTTGAGATGGATCTTCCCTAGGCTGGATTGGCCATATACAATACTGAGTGATTGAGTATTTTGAGAGTGTGAATACACGAGGTTTCCACTAAGGTGCATTATATACAGCATGTACATTGGCATGTAGATATAGAGATGTCATATTCCTCATATCATTCAGAATTGATCTATTTTACTTGTACTGAGTTTAACTGTTGAACTTGAAAGCATGCCTACATTTCTGTACTGTTATTTCTATACTGGACTGTAGCTGTTGAGCTCGTCAATACTTTCAGCCCAAAGGTTAGTCTTGTTAGTTATTGAATACATAGGGTCGGTTGTACTTATACTACACTCTGTATTTCGTGTATAGATCCAGGTACCTCCGGATATGGCAGCTACTAGATTTTGGAGTTTCATCTATTGGAGACTATCGAGGTAGCTTCTTGGCGTTCGCAAACCTTGAGACTCTTTCCTTTAAGTTATTTATATTGTTCTACATTTTCAGACAGTGTTTGTATCAGTCAGACTATGTTATCATTTAGATGCTCATGTACTCAGTGACACCGAATTTTGGGAGTGTATTTGTATCAGTATTTGTGGGATTTTCCTATTAAATTTAAATATTGTATTTTCAAACTTAAAAGATTATATTGATTTATTGGGGTTATCGTCTTGCCTAATCTTGAGATAGGTGCCATCACCACATGTGAAATTTAGGTCGTGACACACGGGCTTTGCCTCATCTAGTTTATGTATAAATACTGCACAACTTGATGTGAAAAAATTACGTTTGTGTTTCCTATGTAGGGTATAATATGGAATAATAATAAGGTTATTAATTTAAGCTTTTGAGAAAATAGGTTACTATTAGTATTTTTTTGGTAACATTATGAATATTACCGTTGATCAACCAAATGATTATACCTATAGAGCACTTTACATCATAATCACCTCCTCATAAAGGTACTATGAATGTTCCTACATCTACTTGCCTTCATTGGCTTATGGATATCATTTAATCTAACTAATATTTCCTTCTTTATCTGTTATACAGCCTCTGTAATATTTACATTGACTCCTTTAAAGATCTTTCAATTTCTTGTCTTCCACGTATGATAGAAGACAACACCCATTGTAGCTGCAACCACTTCTTTCTTTAACTATTTCTATTTCTTCTTTTTAATGTTGTTCATTGTGCTTGCTATGTCCCTTTCTTGCAGTTGTACTCCAAGCCATCGCAGCACCTCAGCACGAACATTCTTTATCCAATTGTATTCAATAAATAGATGTTGATTGGTTTCAGTTATTTATTCTTCACATAAACAACAATTTATATTTTCTACTTGAATTTGTAACTTCACCAGCCTCTCCCTTGTAAGAGTTGCCTTTGAGCTCCGAGCCACAGAAACAATATGTGCTTTGGTTGTGATACACTGCTCCATATCAGGTTTATTATACGCAGTCTTTGCATTCCCCTTAATAATGCAATATAGCTCCTAGTTATTGAATATCCACCACCCCTTCTCGGATTGTATACTCCTTGTTCATACTACCCATACATATCCTCCTTCAAAGAGTTAATTTTCTTCCAATACCAACTGCAATCAGCTGGAATCTTATGTGTCCAAATGTTAGTATCAGTTTTTATATACAACCCATGCACCCACTTCACCCATAGAGCTCCTTATTATTAAGCAACTGCCATAATAATTTTTCCACAGAGGCCACATTCTATAGTTTACTACCTTTAATATTTAGCCTACGAAACGTTTTAGGAAAATATATTCTTTCCCACGCCACTAGTGCTAGTTTTTTCCTGTCTTCCGTACTCTTCCATAGGTAGTCCCTACATATATTATCCACCTCTTTTACTACTGCTTGAGGTAGAATGAAACAGAACTTCCGAAGTTTAGATAGAGAACAACACTGAATTAATCACCTACAATCTGCCTGCATATGACAATTGCTTAGAGTAGCCAATTTTTATCTTGCTAGTTATTTTGTCTACTAGCTGAATGCAATCCAATTTGTTCTATTTCTTAGATGAAATGGGAAGCCCAAGATATCTAATTGGGAAAAAGCCCTGAGTGAATCCTGTTTTTGCTAACAACTGCTCCTTAGTCAAGTGATCCACCCCAGCAATGAAGATATTAGATTTATCTTGATTAGCAAGTAGTCCTGATGCCTCACTAAAATGATTTAAAGTTTTAACCACCCTAGTAACTGATGTCGGGTTACCTTTAAAGAAGATCATAAGATTATCTGCAAAGATCAAGTGAGTTATCTTTAACTGTTTGCACATGAGGTGAAACTGAAAATCTGGAAGTTTACTCATAGTTGAAAGAACTCTAGACAAGTATTCCATTACTAACACAAATTGTATAGGAGACATAAGATCTCCCTGCCTTAGTCCCCTTCTCCTCTCAAAATAACCATATCATTTACCATTTACTTTGATAGAGAATTTAGTAGTTGTTACACATACCATAACCCAGTGAATGAATCTCTGTGGGAAACCAAATCCAACCAGAACTTCTTCAAGATATCCCCAGTCCACCATATCATAAGCCTTCCTTAGGTCAATTTTCATAAAGCACCTTACGGATGTCTTCCTACTATAATGCCTCAACAGATCATGGAATATAAGCACATTATGCATCATAGATCTTCCTTGAATAAATGCAGCTTGATTGCCAGCTACAATGTGGCTTATGACCTGCTTCAATCTGTTGCATATCATCTTAGATATACACTTTTACAAAATATTACAACATGAAATAGGTCTATACTGGCTGGCAAACTCTGGCATATCCACCTTAGGGATCAATGTAATGTTGGTTGTATTCAATTGTTTCAGGAGCTGGCCATTCTCAAAGAACTCAAGGACTACTTCTGTGATGTATGCTCCTACAATACCCCATGCTGATATGTAGAACCCACTCCCATAGCCATCAGGTCCAGGACTCTTATTTTTGTTAATTTAGAATATTGCTTCTTTGACTTCTTTCCCCAGATAAAGTTTGATTAAGCTAACTTGTTATTCTAAGAATAACACTGGTCCTCTTTTCAAAAAGCTGCTGAAATCTCTAACTCTTGCCTTTATAGTCTGTCCCAATAAGTTCTCATAATACTCAACAAACACCTGAGCAATTTCATCTGGATCATTCTGCCATTTGCATTGTTCATCTCTTATTTGTGTTGTAGCTAATTTCGTTCTCCCGTGTTTAATCATGGCATGAAAATACCTTGTATTATCATCACTCAATCCTATCCAGTTTTCTTTACTCTTCTGTTATAAGTAGATTTCTTCCATATATGAAATCTTTCTAAACTGTTGATACACCTCTCTTTCCTTCTGTTGCATGCCCTTATCTAGTGGAATTGCTTGTACCTTCTCCTGAATTCTCCTTAATTTCTCCTTGCTATCATATGCTTCATTTACTAAGTCCTTTAAGTACTTAGAATTTAGTTGCTTTAGTCCTTTCTTTAGCAGCTTCAATCTCTTAACAACTCTCATTATTTTGCACCCTTCAACCTGCACCTCCTACCCAGCCTTGATAGTGGCATCAAACAAAGGATGTTGATCCTATACATTGCAGTATTGAAATGATTTCATCCTTCTTATCTTAACCCCTTCTAAAGTTAACTGCATGGGGCAGTGATCACTTATTCCTTTAGGTAAGAACTTGATTTGACATGCTGGCATTATATCAAGCCATTTATCATTGATGAAAGCGCCAATCTATCTTGGAAAATATTTTCTGTTCAGAGTGTTTGTCATTCCATGTGTACCTATTGCCCTGTTGAGGAAGCTCAATCAAACCACAATAGTCCACACAATTCCTCAATTCCATTACTTCTGACCAAGTGACTGGATTTCCTCCTTTTCTATTATCCTCTGTCAATATAAAGTCACCTAATATCAGCCAAAGTTTAGAACAGAGTCCATGTTGTTGCATAATGTTATCCCAAAATTCTCTTCTTTCTTCTCTTGCATTGAAAGGATACACCATTGTAAGCAGAAATCTTAGTTGTAGTGGAATGTAAATCACTTCACATGTCACACTCTGTGCAGTAATACTTATAAAAACTACATCATAGTAATCATACCTCCATGTCTACCAGATTTTACTATTATAGTGTGCTTCAAGATTGGTAATATAGTGCCAACCTCCAAACAAGCTACCAACAATTTGTTCAATCTTATCCTTCTTTATTTTTGTTTCCAACAGACCTACTATACCAACCTTCACTTCATTATAGAGGATTTTAACTACCTTATGCTTATTTGGGGCATTCAAGCCCCTAACATTCCAACATAGTAGATTAACTATTCCCAACATGGGACATGGTTCCACTTCCCTCTTTCTTTCCAGTGGCACTTTTCGTAGCAGGTTCTACTAGGCTGACAGTTGCAGGCTTATCCAATACTTGATAAGAGTTGGATTTTTCAATTTGTAGGTTCTGTTTAGGTGAGCCTCTTCCAGTTCTTAAAGCAGTGATCTAATCTGAACTAGTTGCTGCTTGTTTCTGAGACATTTCTATCTGCTCCTTGCCCTTTTTCATCTCCCCTGCTTCATTGTCCTATTGCTTCTTTTGCACTACCTCTTGTAGATGCTACCTTATCATGTTGAGAAGCTGGCTTATTCTTCTTTTCACATACCTCCTCTGCGTGCCCATAAGCATGGCAATAGCTACATAGTGTTGGTTTCCAATCATAACTCACTCTTTGTTCTATGAGCTGACCTTTCTCATTTCTAAATAGCATTGTGTCTGGTAATTGATCATCCAGCTCTACCTCCATAGTATCCTTGCAAACTATAAGCCTACCTTCTTTTCAGTGTTTTGATCCACCATTAGAGGTCTCCCCACTAAACATCCTATCTTACTCAACCCCTTAGGACTCCAATACTTGAAGTCAAGGCCTGAAAATTTCACCCAAATTGGCACAGTGAGCAATTCCTTCTTAGTGAATTCTCCTTCGCATGGTTGATGCATGTTAGAGTAACCTGCACCGAGAGAGAATCATACCGTCGCCAGAGCATTTTAGGTTATACTTTTAAAGTGAATCATACCGTCGCCAGAGCATTTTAGGTTACTATTAGTTATACTTTGATTAAAATAACAAAATGGCGAAATTATCCTCATCACTTTAGACTTAAAACCTTTCCTTTTTTTCCAAATCATACTAAGTAACAACAAATCAAACATCATACAATTTGCGAATTACTAATTCCTGCATAACTAAAATTGCAGTAGTAATCTCTGCATAGTTAATGCCTACATCACTAATCTATGTGTAACTCGTAAATATTTGTCATCTATCTTACAAGAAAAATCAAGTTTTTAAATCTGCTTGTATTTAAGTTATACTGTAATGCAAGTTGGTCCTAAGCCTGGACAAAGAAGGAAGATTTGTTGTCTATTAGAAGTTAGTTATGTTATTTCTTTATTTTCATTTCTTGATTTGATTCTACTCATCATCAATTTGTCCTTCTCTGTTGTAATAAAACAACTTCTTATCCACCAAAGTTCTTTCCTATTAGTAATACTTCTACTACAAATTTCCCTAATTGCTTCCAATATTTACTTCAACAACAATAACATTTACTTATTAGGTTTATTTGTGTTTAGCAGGAATATAACATAATTGTTTTGCTTCTTTGTATGTACTAAACATAAATGGAGTTGAGACTGGTTAGTGGGCATATCTTCTCGCTGTAGCTTATGGGTGGAAGCTGTATTCTCAACTTTCTATTTGAGAATACTTGCACTTAAACCTTATTATTAATCTTAGGACTCAAAAGTTTGGAAAATTTCTTATTTGCTAATATTAGTTTAATCTAAGGGACAAAAAATATTATTATCCCTAAGAAGTAAGGAAAAAAGTAGGAAAAAGAAACTATAGGGGTTTAGTTTCAATTACAGGAAATAATGACGAGCTCTTTGTGGTTTTCTTATACTCCATTTAGTAGGAAACAAACTTATCTTTCCTCCTATTTTCAAATCTAGCCATCAAAATCGAAACTTTGAGTCACTAATTACAGTTTTTTCTCCAAAAGAGAAAACATTGCTGTAAACATAGGCTTAAAGACACCTCATAAATCTTTTTGAAGAAAAGTTAATTATATTCATAAAATAATGTAAACTTACAAAGCAAGTTAAACAAATCCAAACACAAATTATAACCCAATATATAGGCTATACTCAACACATTATCTCTCCTTTATTGTCTGAGAATGTATGGAATTAAGACAAAAGTTTATATGCACGCCAAGTATTCGATCAAATTCCTGAGTTAGATGATTCTCCTTTAACATATAAAAGCTTGCCTTATGCCAAGACCGCAAACATCTTTCTACTCATGAAAGCCTTTACTTCAATGTCAACGTTTAGCTGATTAATTTTAAAAAGAAAAAATCAACAGAATATATCATTACCTGCATAGTTTGTATTGAAAGTTGAGCATCGCCCAATTCTAGTTAGTACATACAACAAAAGAAGCAATAAGAATAGGTAAAAGAAAGAGGTGAGGGCTCAACCACTTCTTTCTTAGTACAGAAATGGCTCATGTCGCCTCTCTTGAGAACATAAAATAAGCAAAGCATGAAACCAAAAACTGACAAGCTAATAAACTTAGAAGAATAAGAGGTTGTAAAATGACTTCTTCCCCCCCCCCCCCCCTCTTCATCCTCAACCTCTAGAGGTGTGGAAGAGACTTCTTTGTCTTTCTTGTTTTGACTTTTGCTCTGACTTCTTCTCATCTAAATAAATACTAAACAAGTAATTTTAGAGAGATCAAGCTTTCCGTATAAGTGAATACTTGTTGGAGGATTCGAGTTACAGGTAAAACCAGGTCTTTTGGTAGTAGAGTATCACTTCACTATCTGCAGACCACTAATTCGGTATGGCTACAGTAAGTCGGATCTCTTGTATAGTAAATAATGCTGTCCAAGATTTCTTGACACCATAATCTTTCATTACCCATGACATAAAAGTGCTCCCATGCGTATTTATATAAGTATAATAAACACAAAACAGTCCTCCTAGTACTGAAACACCATGTTTAGGTAATCTATGTCGGAAATATTTCAAGTTTCCTCCAGCAATGGTATCTCTCTGTACGCCTCATTTGACATATTAAATGAAACCATAAAATACTTGGATAAGATATCCATATTTACCCAATGAAATGCGCCATGAAAAAATGTCAAATAGTCCCTACCAGACACATTATTGCGAAAGCCACGAGCTGAAAAGAGGATGAAGATGACATAAAAAGACCAAGGCCGGGATCTTTCAACAAATATTGAAGCACGCGATAGGCAGTATCAAGATGGGGCTTCCTGGGGTCCTGCATGTATTGGCTCAAGTGTTGGACCATGAAAGATAAATTCGGTCTGGTATGTGTCAGGTAATTCAACTTTCCAAGCAAATGATGATACAAAGTAGGGTCATTTACAGGATCCCCTGTCTTAGTAAGAAGCCTAGTTGTTGGATCAAGAGGAGAAGAAACAGAAACCAGTTGCATTGCATCAAATTTCTTGAGGAGATCAAGAGTAAACTTCATTTGTGAAAGGATCTGTCACAACTCAAAATCCACTAAAGATCGTGATGGCACCTAACACGGCCGTCAGGCACGCCAACGGTGATTGATCAACTTATTTACTTATTTTATTACTTTGAAATCATAATTCTAATTAATTAAATAGCATGAAAGTTGGTACTCGTACACAACCCATGATTGTATTTTCCAATTCCTGTATAAAATATAATTTCAAGGTGAAATGTCGATAATTACATGAACTATAATAATGAACAACCAGTAGGAACCTCCAAAACCTGGTGTCACAAGTGTATGAGTATTTATTAAAGAGTACAATAATAATACAGCCTTCGTCTGGAATACAAGTTAGATGGGGAATATAAATAACTCTCATGGAGACTCTGTATGATGCAAATCGTAACAAGGAAGTGCAGCTCATCGTAAAGTCTCTGCAATAGCCGCGCCTCTTCACCTAGAGGACCACCAGAAACATATATATAAACCCGCACAATAAGTGAAGCAAGTGCAGCATGAGTACATAAATCAACGCGTACCCAGTAAGTATTTAGCCTAACCCCAAAGAAGTAGTGACGAGGGGTCGACATCGACAATTACTAGTAGTCCAATAAGACAGATGCAGTAAAAAGATAAACATATATGGGGCAGAGTAAATAAACGAAATAACCAATTATAAATATGTGGTACAATCCTGCTCCCAACCATAAACTCAAGCTCTCAATTAGCAGTTACCTCCTCGACGAAAGGTACAATTCTACCGAGGCGAACGGCTCTATCCCATTAGAATAAGAAGCTTTAACGGGTCCTTGACACCACTCACCAATAAACGTGTGAGATATAAATTTTTAGGAAAACCTTTAGAGGTAAATGCATAGCACGGGAGAAATTCGTAAGAGGAGTATCATTATTCCACGGCTAATCATGAAGCCCGTCAAATATCTACCATAGCAAGTATGTCACTCTACACAAGTCTAACCTCAAGTTGTAACATAAAATAAAGGAATTTAATAGGTATGGGGAAACTAAAATAGTACCGTTATAGCATGGCGGGAACCTAAGTCTACCCGGACATAACATGAAACTAGCTACGTACAGACTCTCGTCACCTCGTGCGTACATAGCCCCCGCAACAAGTAGCATAAATCAAATATATCATCGAGGGGTAGTTTCCCCCTCACATAGTTAGACAGGAGACTTACCTCGCTCCGAAGTTCCATAACCGGCTCCAACACTTCTCAAATACCTCAAACTGATGTCTATCTCTCCAAACCTAGTCAAACTAATGTGCAAAATCCATAAATATATATTCTATTACCCATAAATAATCATTTATAATAATTCCCAACTCCGCTTGAAAAGTCAATAAAGTCAACCCTCAGACCCACGTGCCCGAATTCTGAAATTTGTTGAAGATAAACATTACCCATAATAATACGAACTCAAATATATAATTTATTCCTATTTCCATATCTAATTTCATGGTAAACATACAAAAATACCATATTCTAGGTTTTCTTCAAAATCTCACAATTTGCATGTAATTAACTTACAATATGCGAGAATTACTTACCTTGCAATAGATGATGAAAATCTCCCCTTCGAGCGCTCCAAAAATCGACAAAACCAAGAGAGAAATGAGTAAAAATACCAACTTAAAACAATCTGCCCAGGCCTGTCGTTCTTAGCGATCGTGAAGGCTAAATATACTGCCTCCCAAAATTCCTCTCCGCATTCGCGGTCACACACCGGTGTTCGGGAAGGCTAAACACTTCCAGGCCCTCAGCTCTCTTCCTTCTTCATGTTCGCGATCACTATGTTGCGTTCGCGTAGGTCAAAAATTCCTCAGCCCAAATTTCTTCTTCGCGAAGACGTGAGACTCTTCGCGTTCGCGAAGCACAACACCTGACACCAGCATCAGCAGTTGCAAAACGGGGAAAAAATGGTCTGAAACCATTCCGAATCACACACGAGGCCCCCATGACCCCGTCCAATCACACCAACCAATTCCAATACCTCATACAAACTTACCTAAAGGTTCAAAACTCCACAAATAACATCAAAATCATGAATCGGCAATCAAAATCTTCCTTTCAACTTTCAAACTTCCAAACTTTGACGAACGCGTCCGAATCCTATCAAAACACTCCTGAATGACGCCAAACTTTAAGCACAAGTCACAAATCATGATACGAATCTATTCCAAGGCTCGGAACTCCAAACGGACATCGATAACATCAAAATCCACTTCAACCCAAACTTATGAAATTCTAAAACTTTCAAAAATGCCAACTTTCCACAATAAGTGCCGAAATACTTTCGGACCACCCGATACTCAACCCGAACATACGTCCAAGTTTGAAATTGCCATACGAACCTATTGGAACCTTTAAATCTCAATTTTGAGGTAGTTTACTCAAAAGTCAAACCTTAATCAATTCTTCTAACTTAAAGCTTCCGAATATAGAATTTTCTTTCTAAATCAACTCCGAACTTTCCGAAATTGAATTCCGACCACACGTACAAGTCATAATACCTGAAGCGAAGTTACTATAGGCCTAAAATTGTTGAACGGCATGCTATAGGTCAAAACAACCGGTCATATCATTATAGGATCAATCCTTGTGGTTCGCGGATCACCTCTATACCTAGAAAAAAAATGTAAGCCCCCAAGATTCTTGATTATAATTTCTTGATGAAGAAAATCTTTTAGTGCTTGTATTCTGCTGTATCATTACATGTTAGTAAGATATCATCTACATAGATAGCAACAATAGAGATAGAGGAATTTGACTTTTATAGAACATGGAGTAGTCATTTAACGAGTGAGTGAAATCCTTAAAATTTAGGGCATTGGTGAGCTTAGCATACCACTGTCACGAAGCTTGACGAAGTCCATAAAGTGAATTTTTCAATTTACAGACATGTGTAGGAGATGGTGGGATAACTCATGCTAGGAATTTCATATAGACAAACGCATTATCCACATCTAACTGATAAAAACCCAACCTCTTTTTACTATTGTAGCAAGTATACAACTGATGGTGGTCATCTTGACCACGGGTGAAAATGTTTCAGTTAAGTCTACTCCTTCCTTTTGTAAGTCCTATCTAATGACTAGCCTTGCTTTCAATCATTCTACACTACCATCTGAATGTTGTTTAACTTTGTAATCCCACTTGAATAGAAAGGCTTTCCTAACAGAGGGGGGCTAGTTTAACTACCTCCCAGGTTTTGTTGAGCTCAAGAGCCTCAATTCCCTTGCCATAGCCTCCTGCCATCCTGAATGATGTGCAACTTGACTATAACCAGTTGGTTCTTGAACATTAGATAGAGAATTGAGCATATGTTGATTAGCGGATGAAAGTACACTAAAGGATAGTAAATTTAGTGTGAATGGAGTGAGGAAACAAGAATTACTTACATATGTGAGCTGGAGTGCATTGCAGATATAATCTTTAAGATAAGAAGGTGGATTATGAGGCCTTGAAGATTTTCTAAAGAGAATATATATCATAGGTTCAGAATCGATAGGTGGAAAAATAGGAGTATTGGTCCCTGATATAGGGTATCTTGAAGATGATGGAATAGGGGATGATCTAGGAGTAAACATATGAGTAGGAATGGATTGAGGTGTAGGACTTGGAGAATCATGAATGAAATGTGAACTAATAGGTGAAATTTCAGGTAGAAAATCAGGAATTGGACTATGTGAATGACTTGGTTGAGCAAGGGGAAAACAGGATGACTTGTAGTAGGGGAGTTTATAGAAGCAAAGGGAAAGAATTCCTCATAGAACACAACATCTCTAGAAATGGTAGTCTTAAGAGTTTTAAGGTAAAGCACTTTATAACCTTTCTTGTCATGTGGATACCCAAGAAAAACACAGGGTGCTGCCCTAGGATCAAGTTTTGTTATGTGATTAGTAATAGTGGAAGCAAAACATAAACAACCAAAACACCTAAGATTAGAGTAATCAGTCTTGACCTTAAACAAGACCTCATAAGGGGTCTTGAAATGTAAGACTCTGAAAGGGTATCTGTTGATTAGGTAGGTTGTTGTGAGTAAAAAATCTCCCCAATAAGAAACATGTAAATGTGATTGGTATAGTAGTGCCCTAGATGTTTCTAATAAATTCTTGTGCTTCCTTTCCACTACGCTATTTTGTTGTGGGGTGTACACACAAGTGGTCTGATGAATAATTCCTTATGAAGAAAGGAAATCTGATTGAATGTTTTCAGTTCCTAATTCAAAAGAATTGTCTGATCTAATGATTTTAACCTTGGAATTAAACTGTCTATCCACCATTGCTAGATAAGACCTTAAAACTGTGAAAGCATTTAATTTGGTACTTAGTAGATAAGGCCAAGTGGCTCTGCTAAAGTTATCAATAATTGTGAGAAAATATTTGTAACCACCATATGTTGCACTACTATATGGTCCCCAAGCATCCACATGAATTAATTCAAATGTTTCTTTAGTAGAGATAGAGCTTGAGGGAAAGGGAGTCTAGTCTGCCTTGCCATTGGGCAAACATGACAGGGGGTTGAAAAATCAGAACATGAAGAAGCAGGAATATACAAAATATTTTTCATATTACTCAATGGCATATGGCCTAGCCTATAATACCATAGTTTTTTTCTTACATTAGAATCAGAAAAAATGAAACAAGAACTTAAAACTGGAATGGAAGTAGACTTCCTTTTGGAAACAAAACCATTTATAGACTTAGACAAACTATCTGAGACTGTTGCTGAAGGTCTTGATCTGAGGATGTAGAGTTGTCCCTCCTCTTTACCAATCTCCATAGGGCTCTTCAGTGAAGGGCCCTGCAGTAGAAAACAAGAAGAATGAGTGAATAGGACATATTTCTTGAGTTGCCTGCACAAACAACAAATTATACCTAAAAGAAGAAATATATAAAATATTATCTAAGATTAGATTAGGCAAGAGTGAAATAGAGCCTGAATGAGTAACTTTTACTCTAAAGGAATTAGGTAGGTTAACCATGACAGGTTTTGGTAAAGCGTTTAAATCGGAGAAGAAAGCTTTGTTAATCATATGCTCAGTGGCTCCACTATCTAATATCCATGAATCACTGTTAATTTGAATGAGACAAGCATAAGTGTTGAAGAACTTTGTTATAACTTTGGTTTACAAAAGCTTCAGAGGTGTCTCATCTTCACTTGTTCAAGAAACTGTAGTAACTCTATCACATTCTTTTTAGTAAGAGTCTGAGTATTTGCCAAAGTAGTACCTCCTTGCTCACTTTCTTCAACTGTGTTAAAAACACTTTTAGCCTGAACTCCTCCTTGATATCTCTTCTGCTTTGTAAACTTAAAGTCTGCAGCAAATCATAGAGCTTGTAGAATTTTTCAATGATGTGACCAACCTTCTTAGAGTATACACATGTAAGTCATACTTTCTTAGCATCAAAATTTGTTTTCTTTCCGCTATTGTCATTCATCTTCCTGGCATTTTCATCATAATTAGTTGCAATGAAAGAGGCAGAATCTACTGGATTAGCAGGATTAGCATGAATCTCCCTTTGCTTTTCATCTTGAATCACAAGGGAGTAGGCCTGACCAATATCATATTTAATACTAACGTGATATTGAATTTGTCCAAGTTAAAACAAAGAAGTTATTTTATTATTTTATTATAACATCTACTAATATTTTTAATAATTTTTAATTTTGTATTACATGTCATAACCAATCAAAATTCTTCTTCTCTTTTATTTCAATACATAAAATGTAGTTCAAAAATTCGAGGGACAAATCACACAAATATTTTCTTTACTATTAATAAGTAAGCTCTAGGAGGATTGCACTATTAGAATTGTTTGTTTCTGAGCCATTTTTCAATTGATGTGCATACTCAAAAAATTCAAAAGTTAAAGCACTATTATAAATTTATTAACAACAACTTTTTAGATTCCAAAATTATATATTTCAATTTTGTGAAAATAATCATACTATATTATAAGTGTGAAGCCAAAAAGTGAAAGGTAAAAGATTAAAATAACCCTATAATTCTAATAGACTTTCATATCCTTTAATGGATTGGATAACCCATCCAATGTTAACGTACAAAAACGTAAATGTTAACCTTAAAAGGCTGCATAACCATTTTATTCCTTAAGAAAAAAAAAACTTCTACTAAATGATTACCTTATTACATTGAACTGTATGAATGTGAAGAATTTATTTCATTTACCCATCGTTATTGCAGTTTATAGGTGTGTAAATGTTCTTAGTTATTACTTATAGTTATTTCAGCCTTTATTTTTGTTTTTTCCCCATCTTTCATGGTAATGACCCTTTATTGGTTAGTTAATTCAATTCAATTATAAAAGAAGACAAAACGGATGACTTTATTTACCTCTTTGTTTACTCGGGAGAAATTGAAACGATGTATTTGGACTTCATAACATTTCAGTTTTGAGTGATTAGAATTTTAAAAAATAAGCAATTAATCTCTCTCAAACAGTTTGAAATTCCTCAGACTATTTATATGTCGATAGGCACAAGATTACTTAAGGATCTCTTTGTAGATTGTGGGTACTTCTTTTCTTTCTTTAAACAAAACTTTGCATATATGAGCTTTGCAATAATTGTCCTGGTAGCAAGAGTATATGCACATCGATCATCATATTTTTTTAATCTGGTCCATAGGACTCTATTAACTAAAATGAAAGTATAAATCTTTTTAGCTGTATGAAAAATGAACCAGAAATATTTGAGAAGATTTTAGAATTTGTTTTTATGTTATCACCGTTGTGATGCATTTATATTTTTAAAAGGGAATGGTACATAGAGAAATGATCCAACAAACAAGTCAATTGGAGAAGTTAAAGGGGGTTGGAAATCTTTTGCCTAGGAACAGTTTCTTGGACTGAAGCAGGTTAAGTTAGAGGGTACCACAGCCCTTGGAGAAATGCCGATCACAATATAATAAGTAAGGTTTGGTCAAATAGCCACTTTTATGGATGTTTGAAACACAATAACGATTCTATATTAATTGTCTGAAATTATATTTCTTTTAATACGAAAATAAAATTCTAACAATAATACCATAACTTAAAATATTATCATATTTTCTGTCACGACCCGAAATTCCCACCTTCGGACCGTGATGGCGCCTAACATTTTACTTGCTAGGCAAGCCAACGTTAGAATAACATTATCCATTTTGAAAATAATTTTTAAATTTATTAATAACAAGGAAGCAAATGCGGAAGCAATTTTGAAATAATCCATAATAATAATAACGGTGTCTAAATACCATCCCAGAATTTGTGTCACAAGTGCACGAGCTTCTAAAATAAATACAAATAAAGGTCTGAATAAAATAAAGCTATCTGAAAATAAACACACAGCTAAAGTACAATAGACGGGGACTTCAGAGCTGCGGACGCCATGCAGTTATACCTCAAGTCTCCTCTGATAGCTGAAATCCGAGCAAGTCTATGGTACGCCGCTGGGACCAACTCCAAAATCTGCACAAGAAGTGCAGAGTGTAGTATCAGTACAACCGACCCCATGTACTGGTAAGTGCTGAGCCTAACCTCGACGAAGTAGTGACGAGGCTAAGGCGGTTCACTTA